>JAASFY010000492.1:0-21282 GCA_023334035.1 Globisporangium okanoganense
CATTGAAGCTGTCTGTACAGGTCAGAGTCGCAAGTCTTGCTGAGGATGAGTTCCGTTGAGGGTTCGCAGCTTAAAAACCAATAGCCAAGAACAACAAATCAAACAAATAACAGTAATACAGAGACACTTGCGAGTGGAAAGCCATTCGCTTTGTTTCGAGGTGGGATGCTCACTGGACGGTGAATGCAACCAACACTCACTGCCAAGCTTTTGGTTTTGTCACAAGGGACTCAGTGCAGTCTGAGCTTTGATGCCGTTCATACTGTATAAGGAGGGGGCTTTATGTATGTAGCTCAGTCGTTTACGTGGGTACCATGGCGATAGAAGATGTGATCTCAATAGTGGAAGACATGTGAATCTGTCTTCCACTCAAGCCTCATTATTATAAAGGAGAGCTTTATTCCTTACTTCTCTGTCACCTTTGACATAAACGTGATTTTTTCACACTGTCGTTTGCAACATCTCGTCGATAGACGATCGGCTGGGAGTGAGTCAGCGACGGTGGCGTAATCATGAATCTGCGACATGCGAGACTCACTCAAAAGAGCTGTTCCGGTTCCAAGAGTCAGCCCGAGACATCACAACCGAGCCCCAACGGCCTCACTAACAATGGCCGCCCCACCAACAAGCGACGCGACCCACCACGACGTGCTCCGTGACTTCATCGCGAGCTGGGATGAAGAGCTCCATCATGAGGATGCACCGCCGCAGGCTGCTGCTGACACCGGTAGTGGTGCCCTTGTGGCGTACGAGTCTCCGCAGCAGGCGTGCATGCAGAGTCACTCCGATACCCAGAGCCATGGAGCAGCTCGTACGTCACACTCGAGTAGTTCAGAAAACGATGCGGACGCCATGTCAGCTGCATTCGCACGTAGTACTGCACCACCACCGGTCGTGGTCCGCAAGCGCAAGCGCCGGATGTTCGAGATCAGGCAGCTGCGCGAGGAGGCCAAGGCGCTCGAACAGCACCACCGCAAGCTGCACGAGCACCTGCTCAAGCAGATAACAGGACCTGAACACCACCTCCACCAGCGTTTAGATGGTGACGCGCACACTGTCTCGAGTGGTGGCTGCGCGCCACTCGTTGTCGCGGTCGCACATTACGAGCTCGAGCTGCTGCACGCGGCGGAGCTCAAAAACCACGAGCTGAGAGCCGAGCACCAGCGCCAGCGCCAGGTCGCGATGCAGCTCCAGCGACTGCTCATGAAGACTGACGTCGCTGTCACTGTACGATTCCAGCAAGTGTATTGCTGTTGGTATTTTGCCATTGGAATGAATTCTAACAACATCACTACTGGTTTGCCTGTGTGTAGAACACGCAGCGGCACTTTGGCAGTGTGTTGTACCTGCTGCAGCAGCAGCTCCAGTTCGTGCCCAACCCGCAGCAGGTGCTGGGCGAGAGCCATTACGACTTCCAGCGCCTGCTGCGGCAAATCGATCCCATGCAGCAGGAGCTCGCGCACATCCAGCGGCTCGTGAAAGGACGCGAGCAGCTCCGCCAGCAGGCCTCGGCGCATCACAGCCACATGTTTCGCGACTGGCAGGTGCGCGAGGACCCGACGAACGGGCTCTATGTGGACCTCGTGGACAGCTACGAGGCGCCGTTTAACCGATTCGAGATGAATGCGGCGCTGCGACTGCACTACGGCGAGCACCAGGGCTCGTCAAATGTTCAGAGCAAGCACATATGCGAGGTAGGGCATTGAACCTATGTTGAACCTGTCGCTTCACAACCACTCATTTGAGTAGGTTACAATGACTGACCTGTAACTTGTTGTCCACTGTAGTACTTCCTCAGCACGGGAGACACGTTCATCCGGCAGTCCGTGCCCGTGTTTACTGACAAGAGCCACCAGGGCCAGCCCGCGTTCCGGCTCAAGGAGGTCGTGCGCAACTTTAGTGATGACACGCAGAGTGTGTTCCTGGTCGTGGTGCTCATCCAGCCCGTGAACCCGGCCACGGGCGAGCCGTTCAAGGCCATGACGCTTCGTGAACGCAAGTGGACAGTGATCAAGAGTGACGGCGCCAGGGCGTGCATCGTGCAGACGTACCACCTGATCACGCGCGAGTGGGTGGATGCAGGCGACGAGGGGCTCTGGACCAGAAAGATGTTGAAGGAGGCCATGGTGCCCACGTGGATCGCGACTCTCTCGAGCATCCAGAGCCACGTCGAGGCCATACTCATGGAGCAGAGCATCATGATGCGCAACGGGTTCAGCAATAGCAAGCGACTCGGCAGTGAGCTCACAGGCTGAGGCTCGCTAAGAGTGGGAAACAGTAAACTCCTATTGCCACTCACGGGCTGAGCAGGATAGTTCTACGGTAGGTGTTTAACTTCGAGGCTGAAAGAGATCAGCAGGTCTGGATAAGTCCGGATGTAGCCATGTATGTGACCAACACTCATCGTCCATATTGTTACGGAGCTCCTCGTCGAAGTGCTCTCTGCAGTCGTCGTGGGTCCAAGATATCGTGCTGAACTGAGCCCACTCGACCACGCCCTCTAGCACTATGTTGTTATCGTGCATTGCGCGCAACTTGATCGTCTGCCAGTCCAAACGAGACCCTGTCCGCCATTGATTATCGATTAGCGTCCATCATTTCGCGTCAGTTTACCATCATTCCGTGTCCACATTATTGTGTTCTGCTTGAGCTGGATGATTGCTCGCTCGCGTGGCGAGTGTCAATTGCCAAGCGACTGCTGAGTACAGCAGTAATAATACACCGGACCCGCGTGGGTCTCCTTTGTCGCATCTCCTGCATGGGCTGCGTCCACAAGTGAGCACACAGGACCCGGCCCGCCTTATGTTGCTTGGCTGGGCTACCTGGAAAATCCAGCGTGTTGAGATTGCTTTGCAGCCGAGTGGGAAGCTCGGCTTCCTCCCATGCGCCGCTCTCTGTGCGCTGCGCGATGTGGATGGGCAAGTGTACGAAGACCCGAGCATGACAATGTGGTCCACTCACTCATGGAGCTTTATCACGCAGCTCTTCATTTCTCAAAATCTTGCAAGGCTTGAATTTCTTTATTGATTTTTTAATCAGCTTTAGCGTTACTAAATTTAGTAAAAACAATAAATTCAAGCCTTGCAAGATTACTTTTAAAAAATAGCTGATGTCCTAAATTTGTACTGAAGTATAGAATACAGTGGAAGTGCACTGTACCGATCATGCAGCACGCTTTGTTTGAAACCTGAGCGAATGGACCGAATCATTACAACGTTATTGTTTATTTAAAAAATAAATTTGTAGCAAAAAAGTTATTCAAAATAAAATAAAAATAGTTGCAGTCCATTACCGGTACCGCATGCAACGATTAAATTTCAAAAGTAGACCTAAAATTTCGAAAGTAGTCCTAAATTTCAGGTAAATATCGTAATGACTCAACATCACACAAGTCAAAATCAAAAAGTGCCGATATGAACATGTGGAATGCGGCGCTTCGGCGGGTCGTGCGCGACGAAGAGGAGCGCGAGCGCGAGAAGCGTGTGGCGGCGCAGCTGCGACTCAAGCGTGAGGCACTGCTAGCAGCCACCGCCACCGCCTCTTCTGCTGTTTCAGGCGCCTCTGTATCTCCTGGTGCAGCTCCCGAAGGCGTGTTGTCTATCCCAACTGAGGACAACGCTGTTGTTGTTGCGGGCGCTCTAGGACCAGCGCCAGCAGCTGCTACTGCAGCACAGGAGAGCCATGAAGACGACGACGAAGACGACGAAGAAGAAGAGGAGGAGGAGGACTACATCCAGCGCCACCTGCTGTCGCTGCCCAAGTCCAAGTGGAGCTGCCTCGAAGACTCGCAGCAGGCGTTCTGTCTCGCGATGAACCGAACGAAGACCGTGTTCGCCGTCGGCGAGCGCGACGGCCGCATCAGCGTCTGGGACAACGTCTCGATCCGCGTGATCACGCGCGAGCTCGACCCGACGCTTCTCGTTTTGCCCGAGGCGCCGGAAGCTATTGGTATTGCTGGTGAGCTAACAACAACAGCAACAACAGTGGAGGCGGGTGATAAGGCAGCGGACAGCCAGGAGCTCGAGCTAAAGAAGAGCTCCCGAGTGGCAGCAGCTGCTGTGCGTGGAGCCGGCGACGTGGCCCCCGAAGACGAGCAAGAGGAAGAGAAAGCCGACGACTCGGCGACGAATGACGATGGCTCGGTTGAGGCGGATGATGACATGGACGAAGAGGAAGAAGAGGATGAGAACGACGAAGAAGACGTCGCGTCGGTGGAAGCAGAAGAGCGCGACGCAATGAACACGGAGGAGGACGATATGGAGGACGATCTGGACGACGACGAGAATGACAATCAAGAGGAGACTGACGAGGCTTCGTCAGCATCGACTCTGAAGAAGAAGAGGTCGACTAGTCACGCCATACGGACAAGCTCAGCTCAGTTGCTTGAGAGTGGTGATGCCTCAGGCGCCAGTACCACGAAGCAGCACTCGACAGGTCTGAGTTTTGAAGATCTGCGCGTCGTCAAGACGTCGTTGAAAGTGGTGACGCACTGCGCGTGGTCGTGCGATACGAGGCGGCTCTTTGCGGGCTGCGAGGAGAAAGGCAACCGCCGCGGACGGCTCTGCGTCTGGGACGTTGAGGCCGCGAGCATCTTTGCCACGTTTAGGTACGTAACCCTGCCATTGCTCTCTTTAACCCCACTGTCGTCTCTATCTATGTAACCTCTCTAACTCTGTGATATTTGCTGACATTGTCCTGTAGCTTTGACGCCGCGATCAACTGTGTGAGTGCGCACCCGGAGGACCCGGACGTCGTGCTCGTGAGCTACTTCAACTCGCTGCCCGTGCTGCTGAACGTGCGCATGTGCACGTCGACCCGCCTGGATGTGCCGCTCGCGAACCCGACAATCAACACGACCGTGCCGGCGAATAGCAGACACCCGTCGCTCATCGTCTCGGCCATGTTCGGCACCTCGGGCGCGTGGATCTACTGCGCGACGTCCAAGTCCACGCTCGCGATCTTTGAGACTGCGACGCTCGCGTGCCTCGACAGCGTCACGCTCCCCGTGCTCATCCAGTTCATCGACCTGGCCATCGACTACCGCGAGACGGCGTTGCTGCTCACGAGCGCCAAGGGTATCCACGAGTTTGCGATCCGCAAGCCTAGCTACGACAATGTTGAAATTGACGGTGATAATGACGAGCAGCAGCAGCAGAAACCCCGTTGGCTATCAGAGACGCGAGCCTATGCGACGGGCGCCGTGCGTGCTCCATGGGCGCTCTGCTGCTTTAGCGACGACGAGAGCTTCGTCGTGGGCATGCCGGTTGTGCGCCACCGCCACGTGGGCGAGAACGGGCTCTACACGTGGAACCGCGCAACGGGCCGCGTGCAGCACAACCCCGGTGTCAAGGACGGTGTGAACTCGCTCGCGTGGGACACCAGGAGAGACAGCATCCTCGCAGTCTCGACCACGGGCGCGCTCTTTGTGCTCGAGGAAGAGTTTAAGACGACGTGGTCCGGACCCATGTACCCCGCTGGGTACCGCCTCATCACGGACAATGAGCTCCACATTGCTGCGATGGACGCCGAGCTCGAGACGATCGCAAGGGCCAAGCGCGAGCCCATTGCTCTTACTGCGGGCAACGAGGAGGTGATCGACGTTTTCACGATCGAGGAGCCCAGACTCGGCCCCAGCAGCGCCCAGAAGGCGCCCATGGCGCACCTGCAGATCCGCCTCGAGCCGCTCGTGGCGGACGAGCTCGTGTACATCCCGTCGGTGCCGATCGCGCACCACCACAAGAAGCACCACCACGCGTTCCAGGGCCACTCGTATAACGAGGAGAAGCACTTTGGCTTGGGCCAGAGCATCTTTGAGCCGCTCAAGGTGCCCGCGAAGGCGAAATCGTCCAACTCGAGACCCAAGAAGAAAGCGTCGAGCGCCAAGGAGAATGGTGATGGCGAGAACGCCGACGGAACAGCAGTAGCAGCAGCAACGATCACAAAGACGGCAGCGCCCAAGAAAAAGCGAGCGAGGAGCAGCATCGGCAGCCAGAAGCGACGCCGCAGGTGAGAAAAAAGGTAGGCCTTTTTTGCCTTGACGTGGTGGTTGACAGACTCGACTTTTGTGTGGCCTATGCTACGAAGAAAAAAACATGAACACCTTGACACCCACGCCACAGCACATAGAGCCCCATGCCCGTTACCAATGTTTCCAAGTTGTTCTTACAGGTTTGCAGCATTACGTCGCTGTGTCCGGTGGTGGATTTGAGGTTCAGGCTTCTGGAGCGACGAGCTCCGGTGCGTGTGACTACTGGATCGAGGACTTCGTGGTGAAGCTGATGCTGGCACTGGCCACTCTTTCAGCGCGTTCATCTCCTCCATAGTGGCAGCTGCTGCAGTGCTCATTCGACCAACCGCCTGGGCTGCTGCTGTGTTCAGTTTGCTGCCTCGACCGCCGCCAGTGCCGACGGCCCCTGCTCTCCGTCTGGTGCCATTCCCTTCTGTCTGCGGTCGTACCAGTGGTGTGAAATCGTTGGGCTGTACGGGCTGCTTGGCTTCATCGACCAGCGCATCGTCGAGTCGCTTCAGCGTCCGCTCCAGCTCGCTCCCACTACTGCTGGTTTCGTATTCGCAGCCAGTCATTGCGAAGCCATCGCCGCCGCCAGTCGTCTTGTTCATGCACAGGAACGGCAGCAGACCCCGGAGCATGGACGCCTTGAGCTGCGAGTCGGCGTGCACGATCGCAGTCGAGTGAGTGTGTGGATCCTTCAATGGCGCTTTGCTGACTGACGTGATGTCGTCGTGCTTCAAGGCCAGCTCTCCATCAACCTCTAAGCAAAGGTTTGCTGCCATGGCCAGGGACGAGAGCCGCTGTTGCGTCCTCGAGCTCCGCGTCGCCAATGGCAATTGCACCACGGGACTCAGAGCTCCAGCCTTACCAGCCCCACCATTATTACCAGAGAGCGTGCTGGCGTGGCGCGTGAGCATGGCTCTGGGCGACTCGGCACGTACGCAGATCGAGGACGTCGAGACATGACCTGCCCAGCCGCAGCGCGAGCACTGGATCGGCCCGCGCTGCTGCACTGCGAGGGACAACTTGGCCTCCTTCTCGCTGCTGTGGTGGTTGAGCGCCGCGTACTCGCGCACTTTAGTCCACGCATGGTGGCGCGTGAGGTTCTCGACCACGTGACCCGAGGCCGCTGGCTCACAGGCGAGTGCGGCGAAGAGCGCAAAGGCCGAGAGCGCGAAGAGTTCGACGTCGTCGCTCATGGCGATGCAGTGGCTGGTGAACTGCGGGCGCATGAGGCAGACTTCGTGGAGCCCAATAGCGTCGTGCATCTGCAAGATCTCCAGCTCGACATTGCGCGTCTCGACCGTCACCTTCGACCGATTTATATGAGGCTCTAGGTGGCCAAGACCGTCTCGTAGCTCTTCGTCGTCGTCTCGAGAACTGCTGGTACTGACGCTGCGCACTTGGTAAGGTTTGGCGACCTTGAGCTGTCCGCTCTTGACCAAGAACACACCAGCCACCTGCTGTCCGGGCGTGAACAAGTATTCGTGACGTGGGATCATGAGAAAGCGCAGATGGCTCGCGAGGAACTGGAGACTCGACTCGCGCATGCTCTGGAAGACGAACGTCTGCCTTAGAAAGTCGACTTTTTCCTGGCTGAAGGCGTATGGAAAGAAGCGCGAGCTTTGGTGGCGAAGCGAAAGCCGTGGTGAAACGACAATGGCTCGGATCTGCTGGAAAATCACGAATGGCAGCCTTAGAACGTGCATGCAGGTCCGCGTCGTCAGGCCAATGTCGCTGCGCTGCAGTGCCCCCTGGGAGATCGCACTTACGACGTGATTTGGGAACTCGAAGAGCGCGGCGTCGAGACCAAAGACCCCACCGGAGCGTAGGGTTTTCAAGTGAATTCCTCGTTCAAAGACCTCGTGCGCGTCTTGGTCAGTCAAATGACTCAGACTCAGCTTGCGAAGCCCCAGAGCGCGGTGACTGGGAGATTTCATCCCAGCTTCGGGAGGACCACCAGGTGAAGCCTTACTGGGCTTCTTCTTGCTGGCGAGACGGGTCTTCTTTAGGCTGACTAGCGACCTCGGAGGTGACGGTGACCGATCTTCAGACTGAAGCTGCCTTGAAGCTGTTGCCTTGCGCTTTGTGAGCAGGAAATCAAGGAACTTTGGCTGGAACCGGAGCTCGCAGCTGCCGTTCAGGACGAAGAACACGGAGCCCGAGCGCGTGGCATCCTGGATTACCACGTGGTCGTCGGGGGCAAAGACCTGGAGCGTCGCGTGGCGGAAGAGCAGCTGCCAGGCTTCCAGGGTGGCCGCACGCATCGCCAGTTGTGGTGGGGAGTGTGAGGCTTCACTGTTAAGCTGCTGGTCGTCGTCTGGATCTGAATCGCTGAGGTCTTCAGAGTCTTGCTGGTCGTGGTGGTGGTCGTGACTGGCAGCTCGAGCCTGAAGCAGCCTGAGCGACCGCATCGTACCCACAACTCTGGGGAAATGGTCGCTGAGCCAGTTCCTGAACGCGTGCAGGTTGGCCAGATCGCGGCGCTGTTGTGAGTTGATCTCTGGGTCCTGGATGAGGATCTTGAAGCTCTCCGAGTGCTCAAACGGGTCAAAGTCCACGGGCTCCAGGGCGCAGGGAGCAGTGGCATTGTACGGAGGCTGCGGCTTGGAACTCTTGAAGGCCGACGATCGTGAAGATGTCGAAGCCGACAGCACGAGCGTCCCGTTGCGTATGTGGTCCTCCTTCTTAAGTCGTGGGCTCTTGAAGATCGAGGACGCTCGTCCTCCCACTGACTGTGAAGACTGGGGATGAGAGCTGGAGCTCTGCAGCCCGTCGGACGTGTGCGGCCGCTGAGGGAGCACGATGGGCTCGATCGCAAACGTCTTGAGCTGAAAAGCCGATGCGGCCGACATTGTTGCGAACTTCGTGACCACGACGTCCAGAATAATCAGCCCAGGTTCACAGACTTCATGCGTGAGCGAACGGCGCTCTGAAGCTCATGTGCGTCGAGAAAGCGATGGATTGTGAGCACTTTGACGACGCTAGCAAGTCGTTTATGATGGGGAAAAGGGCTTGACCTGCAGCTATTTTTGAGCTTATATATATAATATCACTTTGAATAGCGAAGACGAGATCAGAAGATCCAAGGCACCAATTATTTGAAAGTAAATGCTTTGGATTCATTTCATACTCGTCGTGGCGCTAACGAACCCAGCAGCATATTCAGAGATCAGTATTCCCACTAGAGAGACCTAGTAGGCTAGGCTTCTTGCTGGGGGAACTCTGTAGAGAGCTGGAGTTTTTACTTCTTCTTGCCTCCCTTCTTGGCGTCAGGCGCTGGTGCTGAAAAGGCGGTAAAAAAATCAAGACGAGGGAATAATTGTGAGCAACGCGTCACAACACCCGCAGCAGCAGATGAGAGAGAGGATCGATTCGAGTCTCACCTTCTTTCTTCTCGACCTTCTTCTCGACCTTCTTCTCGGCTTCCTTCTTGGCTCCTCCCTTTGGCGGCATCTTGAAGTTCTTGGACTGGGAGTTGGTGGTGGCTTGGTGGCTGGCAGGTGAAATTGCAAGTGAGGACTGGGAAAAGAAGGGGGCGCAGAGGCAAACTCGCCTTCGAGAACGCGCCCTGCTGAAAGATGAAACGGAGCCACAGCAGAACCCCTTTTTAAATCGAAAGGGTGCTCACTGCAGTAACCACCCGCCGAGCAAGCAGCCAATGGGGAAAGCGCATCTCACGAGACGCGAGCATTTGGCTCACATTTGTGAGTTTCATGTGCCCTTTCGAGGAGCAAGTTGAAGTGTGAAAGTGTGGCAGGTCGCTGGTGTGAAACTACTCCTCGCTTGGCTTGGACTGAGCTCTTTGAGTCTTCCGTTCTCCAATGATGCAGAGCTCACTTGCAATTTCACCTGCCAGCCACCAAGCCACCACCAACTCCCAGTCCAAGAACTTCAAGATGCCGCCAAAGGGAGGAGCCAAGAAGGAAGCCGAGAAGAAGGTCGAGAAGAAGGTCGAGAAGGAAGGTTCGTCCTCCCCTCAAACTCTCTCTCACTGTGTCTATCTCTCTTGATCCCGCTGGGCTGATATTGGATTCATAGCTCACACTCGCTTTGCTCTTCGATTATCTCGCCTTGAAAACGTGCAGCTCCTGCGGCCGCAAACGCCAAGAAGGCCGGCGACAAGAAGACGACTGGAAAGAAGTAAACTTAACCTCAGCCATGCGACTCTGAACCACCTCCTGATACAAGATCGACACGAGTCAGAGGTCCCTTAAGAGCCACAGACGAACGAAGATGATGAGATTGCCACACGAGTTTTTATAAAGAAAGAGAGAGAAGAGCAATACAAAATACCACCTTCCACCGCCATCACCACCTTCGCTTGCTCTCTCATATTGCATGTAGCTCTTGGTATCTGATCCTATCTGACCCCAAGATGACTGGCTGAGCTTTGTCTGAAACGCCTGGAGCTCATTTGCTGTATGACGACACCATGGCTTGAATAATGAATGCATAGTGTAAAGACTTACTTGCTTGAGATCGTCGCTACAGGAGCTCCAACAGTGTTCATGAGCGCGTCCTCTGTCGCCTGGATCGCCTGCTTGCTGGTCTCGCTCAGCAAAAGTCCGTGCTTGCGAAGCGTCTGGAAATAGGTGGAAAGATAGAGCCGCGTGCGTTCATAATACCCACAGATCCACGTCAGGCGCTTGCGCGAGTCGCTGTCAAAGCTCTCGGCAGCCAACCCTGTCGGCAGCGCACTCAGCTTCTCGTAGGCGAACACCATGCACTTGCGCACGAGCACGGCGCCACAGCGACTGCGCTTGCGGCGTCGGCTTTCACTGTTGTTGCTGTTGTTCCCACTCGACGTCGAGTTCTCGGAATCCAAGAGGTCGCGGCTACTGCCACCACCGAAGGCTTCAGGCACCTTCGAGTCGTCCTGTTCAAGCAGAGGCGTCACTTGGTTGACGAAATCCAGCATCAACTCGATTTGAGCGACCAGCGTGTCCACCGAGGCCGCTGCGAGACCTGATGCAGCTGCTTTGGCCTGGTTGTAGTAGCTGGGCAAAGACAATGGTTCAGCTGCTGCCACTCGGTCTTCGCCTCCTGAACTGCTGTTGTTAATCGCATCCATCGCTTCGACCTGCCGCACAATCTCCTCAATCGTCTCGGAGAAACGCACGTGCACCTGGGCTTCAAACTCATCGTCGCCACCGTACAGCACGTCGTTTGAATCCAAGCCGGTGATCCGTTCAGGAAACTTCTTCTGACCCCACAGGCCGTACAACTGCAGCAAAAACAGCAAAATACGCACGCGCGAGCTCGTGGCAGCGACCTGAACACGCTGAATCGATGAATTCGAGAGCGAACCCCACGCCATGCGCTCGAGCACTGCCTTCCGCAAGCCATTCACAAAATAGAACGCGTCGTCATCGTTCAGCGACGGCGCGTACACCAGCACGCTGACCAAGTCGCCGATTGTCCTGAGTAGTCCACCCCCCGACTCGGTCGACGAGAAGAAACCTTGTGAATCCAGCTGCAGCGAGGACCCCAGGAGCTCAATCTCGTCAATCGAAGAGCTCATTCCACTGTCGTAACCTAAAGCTGGAGGGTACGCTTTGCTCGGGTCGAGCTCTGTGATCTGGACGATCGCAGCTTTCAGGAACGCGTCCATCTGCGGCAGACAGTTGTTCACGAGCGCGACCTTGGCCGACAACGTCATGAGCTCCAGTTTGCGGAACGGATTCGAGATCGACGGGATCGTGATGTGCGCATAGGCCAAGCACGACTTGATAAAGTTGCGTCGGTCCTTGAACTTCGTGTCGCTCATGGTGTGGCCACTGCTACCACCACCAAATCGCTTGTGTACATACATCGCCAGCGTTAAAACGTCCTTGGCGAGCGTCGTCTTGACGTGCTCGAGCTTGTAAAACGCGCTTCGGCAGTCAATGTAGAGCATCAGCAGCGCCTCCTCCTCTTCTTCTTGGGTCGCGTCGCTCCCGTTCGGATTCGCGTAGCCCAAGCGCGAGATAAACGCGCAAATGTCCTTCGTGGCATCGCTTCGCTCCGTGGGCGTACTGAGCGAGTCCAGCACGTCGTGGACGCGACAGCAGATCACAAAGAGCGTGTGTGCCACTGCTGCTTCGGGCCCGACCACGTGGAGACGCATGCTGCCCGAGTTGTTCTTTTCCTTCTTCATGTCCGCACTCACGAACGCCAGCAGCACTTTCTTCGCAACGCCGACACTGGACTCGCGCTTGAACATCCCCATCAGAGTCTACATTCATATTCATAGTCATAACCACAGTTTTCAATTGAGAAAACCCAATTTCCAGATAATAATATCGCAGCTATACGTACCAGAAACTCGCCCGACGGAATCAACTTTTTGAAGAACTCGTAGTGGTCCTGCGCGCCGTAGACAACGTTCTCGATCAACGCGCCCATGAGGTTGTACGCCTTTGGCGTGAGTTCGTCGGACGTCGCCGAGTTCAAGTGCCGCACCACGTCCTTAAGCAGAATCAGCGCCTCGCGGTGCTACGTCAAAACACAGCAGAAACACATAATATCAGCCCTGATAATACCTTGATGACAACCAATTTCAAACAAAATCAAACTCAACGTACCGAGAAATGCGCGACAATGAGCTTCATGAACGCCGCGGCGCACTCCATGTACTGTGCGATGTCCTCCTGCGACGTAATTGACGTCCAGGCCTCGTTTAAAAAGTGGAGCTTGCCCTCTTTCGACGTTGTTAGTGTCGGCGACGTGCTCAGCTGCAGCGCCAACAGGCTGTAGAGTTTGCATTTCGAGTACTGCGACGGCGCTGAGACGCGCATGAGCTGGAGCATCACGAGCGGGTTCGACGCGTAGTACTGCGGCCCAAACGCCTCGCAGATGTGCTTGAGCACCATGGAATTGTCGGAATATTCACGGTAGTGCGCCAGAATCGTCTCGAACGCGTCGTGCGAGTACTCACAGCTCGCGACGCACTTCATGAGCCACTTGACCGCCGGTGAGTGCAGTCCCAGGTACTCTTGCTGCGTCATGTTGTTCGTCTGCAGCCAGGCCTCGAGTTTCTGGAGCTGGAACTGGTTGAACGTGAAGAAATAGTCGAAAATGCTGCTCAGAACTGCGGTCTTGTCGTTTGGTGGGAGTAATTCCGAGCCACACAGTGCAAGGTACACGCGGGTGTAGAGGGCCACCATGGGCTCGCCAATGCCTCTATTATTTGTACAATATCACATGATTAGTTGGTTAATTACCAGTGATGGATCATGGACAAGAAAGCTGCTCGTATACGTACTTGATCATGTTTGACAGTCTCGATACGATCTGCGGATACTCGCCGTCGCACAGGAAACGATAGCATTTCAACAGCGCCACCTCAATGTAGCTGGCATCACATAATATAACAATGTTTGAGGATGTTGAGCAGCATCACATCGCAACAATTTCAACAATGTTGACAAGAAGCCTTACATTCTCGGCAGCAGCTCGCGAATGCACGCGGTCTTGTAAAACCAGTTGCGACACGTCTCCTTGGCCTGGATGTTGACATCGCTGCTGACAAAGTTCTCCGAGAGTGGCGTGGGCAGTGGCTGCCCGTTCTCGTCTTCGGACGCGCGCGCCTTGATGCGTTCAAACACGAGCTTCCCAAACGTGTCCAGCACGTCGCTCACGAGCACAAACACGCATGGATAGAGCTGCGGCGAGCTCGTCGTGTCCCCAAGCAGCTTGACGCACTTGATCGCGATCCGCAGCGCTGCGACTTTCTGGTTCTGGTCCCAGGCCGCAACGAGCTCTTTCTCCATGATCTGGATCTTCTCGACGTATTCGCTCTGCGTCATCTCGACCGTTTTGTCCTCGTTCGAGTGCTTCGAGCTGCTGCTGTTCCCGCTGTTGGAGCGACGAGGCTTGCGCTCCAGCTCTTCGAGTCGCTCGCGGGTCTTCATGATCACGTGGATACTGTCGGTAGACGCAGCGCCATCGACGTCGCGCTGGTAGCCGGCCTTGGATGTCCACGAGGTTTTACTTTCAAGGTCGTGGGCTTCCAGCATGTTCTGTTGGCACGTCACCATAGACAGAGGCGGCACAGTTAGTCAGCATAACCATATCGCAACAGTTTTCGATGGTAATAGTATAAGGGAGACGTACCGCTTTGATCTTGAAGGTGACGTTCTCAAACTTGATCAGCACGCGGTCCTTGTGTGACCTCCAGAGCTCCTTCACGGCCTGCGGCGTCTGTTTCTTCTCACGCGGCGTCGCTTCGTGGATCGACACGGACGACAGCTTCCTGTCCAGACCAGCAAAGGGAGACGTGACACCAATAGAAGCGCTGCTGTTGGCCTGCGACATCAGCGATCCAGTGGAAGTTGTGGCGTTATCAGAAAGCCCCGCGGTGAGCACGCCCAACGGATCAATGTCGCCGTCCTGCAGCACCACCATCTCCTGCTTTTGCGAGGCCTGGGCTACACTCTCGCTGCTGCTATTACTGGTCGAGACGCTCATGACTTGATCGACTGACTCGGCCTCTTGTCCAATCGACGATGACGACGATGGGTTCTTGAGCAGCACTGCAGGCCGCTTCTCTTCACGACTGGGCTCTTGAGTGCTGTTGCTGCTGCTACCACTCACGGCATGCGCGCTGGTTGTTACCAGCGGATGGGCTTCGCCATTGCGCAGTGCTTTCAGCTGTAGATCGTGGCGATTCGGCGGCGAGATGCGCTCGCCAACGCGCCATCTCGCAACGCGTCCAGCTACATTAGCAGCAGCAGATGCTGGCGACGCAGACGACACCGTAGAAGCGGACAACGAGGAGGAGAAAGACAAGGAGCTCGCCATCTTCCTCTCCATCCTGCTGCTCTGCTGCTTGAGCTTGTGCGGATCTTCCACCGCCGTCCCCATGGTCGTCTCGCTCGCTTCTCTTTCCTCCTTCAAGATGAAAAGCTCACAACAGCAGCCATATCTATGGAAAGTTCGCACTTAGTCGAGCGAATCAATTGTACTATACTGCATTTATAAAGTACGAGCTGATATTGGCTAAGGTTTTTCCACAGATATTGCTTCGAAACGAGGTTTTATAACTGCATTTTCTAAAGTACGATTTGTTTTGTTTTGACGGCGATTGGCCCCAGCAAACAAGCAACAAGCTTCGCGGGCGCGAGAACGGATACCGTCTGTGTGTGTGTGTGTGTCTGAGTGAGTATGCCTGTGCTGCTATATCCGTGCTATGCGTGTTACTGTGTGACTGACGAGTGTCGTTATGCTCTCCGTGTTGTCACTGTTCCTTTCAGCGCATAAATACAACGACAAGCGTCACGCAATAGGTTTCCCCATCAAATCTCCACACAGCCAGCCAGCATGAGTTTTTCGTTCGGAGGCAACACTGCAACAGCGCCCACATCGTCCTCTGGCTTTAGCTTTGGAGGATCAGCAGCAGCTGCAGCGCCAGCAGCGACAGGGGGCGGTGGCTTTAGCTTTGGCTCTACGCCAGCGCCAGCAGCGGTCACTGGCTCGTCGTTCGGCGGATTTGGCTCCACGCCTGCGGCCGCGCCAGCTGCTGGTGGCTCGTCGTTTAGCTTTGGCGCGACGCCCTCGACTGGCGCTACTGCTGCGCCCACAACCGGCGGCTTTGGCGGCTTTGGGGCGACGAGCCAGACGGCCAAGCCGCCGCTCTTTGGACAGAAGACGGGGACGACGACTGGCAGCGGATTTAATTTTGGATCTAACACAGGAGCGGCGACGACTGCGGGCTCTTCGTTTAGCGGCTTTGGTGCCACCCCAGCGGCAGCTCAACCTGCAGCAGCCGGCTCTGGGTTTGGCTTCGGCAACACTGCTACGAGTGGCACAACCGGGTTTGGGACGACGAACAGCTTTGGTAGCGGTGGCGGCTTTGGAGCCACGGCCACCCCATCCGCATTTGGTACGGCTGGTGGCTCTACGTTTGGCACGGCCCCTGCTGCTGTAAACACCCCAGCGCCGATTATCTGCGGCGCGGACGCCGCTGTCGCGCAGCTCAACTCGGTCAAGTATGCGTATCAGGACCCGGCGCAGTCTCGCTTCAAGTTCCTCCTATACAACGCCGTGGACCCGACGCAGCGCCATTTATACACGCGGCCAGCGCACATCAGCGAGCGATTGTGGAACCAGGCCGAGCTGGACAACCCGGACCCGCTCCACTTTGCGCCCGCGCCAGTGATCGGCTTTACGGACCTGCTCAAGCGCATCCAGGTGCAGCAGGAGTACGCGGACAAGTACAACAACTACACGAACGACCTGCGCGGACAGCTCAAGGAAATGGAGAAGGCGACCCGCTCCACCGAGGAGAAGCTCGAGAAGTGCCGACACGAACACGTCCAGCTCTTCCACACGCTTGTCAAGGTACGTATCTATCTGTCTGGATATTATTGGGGCTCTTTTGGCTGGTGATGATGATTCTAATTGGCTATATTTTGTGTGTGGGCGGGTGAATTATTCTCCAGGTGATGAAAGACATTGAGTTATTACAGAGCTACGGCAAGCCACTGCAGCGGAACGAGATGCAGCTGGTGTACGTGTACTCCTCGTTTCTGGTTCGACTATTGAGGATAACCGTGAAATTAACCTCTTGTGTGGTTTTTCTGTGATCTTTGTTGCAGAATGATGCTGAAGAAGCTCCAGACGCTGCTGGACTCTCCTGCGCAGTACAAGGCTCGTCTGAACGACGCGGTGGCGCTTCAGCGCATCCAGGATGCTACTACGCCTGCACCGCCCGCGAACCAGCTCAGCCCAGAGGACCTGCAGCGCGTCTACCAGGTACAACAATTGTTACACTTCTCGCGCTTGTGTGAAATCCGACAATTTTAACAATCCCTAACAATTTCTTCTTGCATCTGGCGACGCTTTTCAGTTCTTGGACAAGCAACGCCAGGGCCTGGAGCATCTGACGAGCATCCTGAACGACGATCTCGCGGACATCAAGCTCATCAAGGAGACGTGGCGACGATAGAGTTACAGACCAGCAAGCAGAACGGAACTGTCCGTCGTAGAGGCACCCGCCCTGAACGCCCAAAGACCCGTAGGCAGTGAATGAATGAATTTTTATCCCCTCCGCCTTTCACTACGTAGTCGACCGTTTTGCAGCTCATAGTGCCCGCCGCGAAGCCTACCAGTACTGAATGACCGTATGGAGATACAACTGTGCGACAACCAGAGGTTTTTTTGCGGCAAAATGCATGACGCATCTCTCATGTTTCTTAACTCTTGTTTTTGTGGATTTTGTATTATTTTTCGCTTGTCGAACAAGTCTCGCTCTCACTCATTCATTCGCTGAATCACTCCGCTTGTCTCTCTCTTGAGTTTGTTACGCGTTCGCTGGATGAGCAGACTGCCACAAGACAAAGACAGCGGCGTGGGGCGGACGAACGATCAAGCGAGCAAGCGAGACTGGGTCACTTTTATTTTAGAAAGGGAGTCGTTCCACTCACACACACACGGCCTGATGGGAGACGTCTAGTGGTGCGTTGGGTCGACTGGGCCGTAGGTCTCGATCACGATCGGCGCCTCCTCGAACTGGTGAAGTGGTGGTGGCGACGTGAGCACCCACTCGAGCGAGCCGTGGAGCTCTGGGATCACGACCTCGTCGTCATCCTGTGGGGCGGCGGCCGACGAGAAGCGCGCGGCGGCAGGGCGGAGCGCAGCCACCGGCGTGCGGGCTGTTCAAAGCCACATACAAAAGTCAATTGTCAGCATTCGACGTCATGAAGGACACACCACCACGAAGCTCTGGCCGAGCCGCAGGGCGCAGATAGAGTGAGCGAGCGCCCAGGTGCAGCACATAGATACGTAGACACATGGAGAGAGGTGTGTGGGCGTGGACGTACCGGTCTTGAGGGCGCGGAGCGACTGGCGGATGAGGCTCATGGTGGTTTCGTTGCGAGATTCCGGGGGGGACTTTCGGGACTGCTTGGTTGTTGTTTTGGGTTTGGTGGTGGTTCTCTGACCGTCGAGGAGCTCCTCCAGTTAGCAAGTGGCTAGTTACGAGCCGCTACGAGCCGCTACGAGCCACGCTCCGCTCCATTTACACTCCATTTAGGCATTTAGGCCAAAATGCATTTTAGGCATTTCATTTAGGCTTTTCACTTTTAGGCTGGCGCGCCATCTTTGTGCTGTTTAATAGATATATTGGAATTTGTATGAAATTGTCCAATGTAGGACGCGTGATAAACACGAGATCGCGTGGTGGAAGAGAAACGAGCCGATTTTTTTACTTCTTGACTGCCAGCTTTATTTCAGCATACAAATTTCAAGAGGAAGAAAGAGCTTGCAAAGAAATGATCCGAGCCGTGCCGAGCCACTTTCAAGCCGTTCCGGGCCACTTTGATTTTCGATAGCAAAGACCGATTACGATTACAGCCATTGTTAGGAAACGCAAATAAATTTTGCAAATTTTGCACCGAGCCGCTCCGAGCCTTACAGCATATTTCTTTATCCTAGTTGTATCCTTTCACTCGTCTAAAGTACGAATATCATATTTCACAGTTTTCACTGTACTCCTTTGCGTGACAGCGCACTATTGAGGCCAGAAACCCTTTGTGGTGAGCGGCGCGCGTTCCCCCCTTTCGATACATTCCCACACAAGCCCAGCAAGCACGCGCCCACAAGCAGCAGCAAGAGCAAGAGACTATTCACGATGGCTGAAGGCAAAGTTGTGAGATGGCACCGCATCCCGTTCATGCAGTTCGTGTCCTACGAGGCCTCGCGCCCTATGTTCCGTCCGTTCCTGATCGGCGCCGCGTACGTTTTGCGTTACGCTGAGCTCTTGAAAAAGAAAAAAATGATCGCTTCAATGCTGTGAACGGCGTTATTATGGCGGCGTTGTATTGACTCTTTTTTTCTGTGTGAATAATAATGCTTGTGCAGCATCTCGTTCGTCGTGTGCGGCATCCTCCCAACCCGTGGCGCCACCCGTACGGATCTCTTTTTATCATTCATGACCATGAAAGATTGGCTTGCACAGCTTGCTAACATTGCGCTGTTGTATTATTTATTTATTTATGATGATTGTGGTATTATAGAGGAGGCCAAGGAAGCGAGCAAGTTCTGGCAGCGTGTCAACGGCAAGCACTAAACGGCTTGGCTCAGTAACGAAAGCCGCAACAGCACCTGGAGAAGAAGGACAAGTCCGAGAGGCTCTGCCAGTCGGCGCGCTCTTCGTTTTCTCGTTTCTCGTCTTCGCATCTGAAAGAATCGGCAACACTGTGGAGCTTTCAGGTCGAGGACGAGGATGAGAGAGAGAACGGAGAGGGCGCAATACTGAAAGGAGTCGTCTGCGTGACAGATTTGATTGCAAATGGAGCGAGTGCTCGCGTTCGCAGCTCAGCAACAACAACTTACAAATAACACCTTGCTGAACACGATTGCGATTTTGAGCTCCATTATTAACTGTAGCTGCTGGCGAAGAGCTCCATTAACAGATATTCACGACCTCACACACGCGTTTAACAAACCAATCATAATTTGCTAATAATTCACTGTGTGTATGGGAATTCTTCTTCAGCGACCGATTGCCTCTTGTCTAATGCTTCAATGGCCAACTACGTGTGCTCAATATTTTTTTTGTCACTTGTTACTTTTTCACCACGGCCTCTGTGGCGCGCTCGCGCGCGATCAGAATAATCAAAATTACGAGCAGCACGGCTAGTGTGCCGATGATGGAGATGAGCCAGAAGCTCCAGCGCGAGGACTCCTCGTCCTCGAGCCCCTGGCGGTACTTCTGCGCCCAGTTCGGGATGATCATCAGGTCGGGCCGCTGCTTGTACAGCTCCTCCTTCTCGGACGGCGTCAGGCGGCGCATCATGTGCTTCACGAGTTTCTTTCGCTTCTTCTTGCTGCGCGGCGTCAGACGGTCGTTCTTGTAATGCAACACGCCCTGCGGCTGGCCAGTGGCGCCGTTCACGTCCATAAGCGACTCGGTCTCGCCACCCGAGGGGGACAAGATCTCCTCGTCCTCGTAAAACTCCTCGTCCTGGTCCAGCACTTCCTCGTGCCACACGATGCGCTTCATCTGCTTCTGCGGGTTGCTCACCTTCTTGTCAAGCGACGAGTACGCCGACACGCGCTTGAGAGCGGGCCGGTGTTTGGACTGGAAGTGTTTGCCTTCGCCCTTGGAGCTATCGGGGGAGATCTGCAGACCGTCACCATCCGTGTCGAGGTCGTCAATTTTCGACGATGGGGACGATCCCGAGAGCAGGTCGTACTCCTTCTCGCCTTTCGTCACCAGATGCTTCACTTTCGAGATCGAGCTCACGAACGCCGACGAGATGATGCCCACGGCTTCGGCGGGGGAGAGCTTCACCGTTTGAGCGGGCGGGGTGCTCTCGCCTTCAAGGAGTGCGAGCTCCTTCAGCTCCATCTCGAGCGTCTTGGCGCGGCCGCGGGCGATCTCCACAGCGCGTCGGGACACCTCTGGCGAGAAGAGCGTCGGGTCCACGTAGTCGCGGAAGTACACGTCCTCCTCGTCCTGTCGGGGCACACGCAGCGGCGGGAGAACAGGGCGTCCATTGCTGCTTCCATTGCGCTGCTGGTGCTCGCCCTTTGAATTCGAGTCGACGACCACGACGACCTGTTCTCGCTGCGTCACGCCACTGTCTTCATCTTCCTCGTCATCAGAGTCGGCAATCGGATTGGACGCCGCGCCGTTCTTGGTAAATTTGACGACGTGCGGGAACGAATTCCGCTGCGCCTCCAAGCTGTCGACGTCTGCTGCGTTGCCGCCACCGTTCACGTGGCCGCCAGCGTCGTCGTTCAGCGACACGGTCTCTAAGAACATGTCGGTGGACGTCGTCATCAATCGATCTCTTGTCAGTCGCAAAGAGAGCTCTTGGGCTCACGTCTGTAGCTCTTCGGAAAGGAGAAGAAGGGAGGGGATCACGAACGTCGCTGGTGGCGTTTGTGAATGGACACGTGAGTGTCGTGTGTTCACACAGCAGTCCCTTGTAGAGTGGCTTCTTTCCGTGCTTTTTTCGCGTGATGTTTGCCCTTTGTTTTGCCTTGTGCACGCACACTCGCTCTCTGTCTTGTATTTGGGTTTTTCTTGTGTTTGGGTTCTTGTATGCCACACGACTCAGACGTAAACTACGAAATCCCGAGACATCATCTTTTCAGGTTGGAGACATACTTTACCGATTTTTTCGTCGATTTTGCCCAAAACGAGGACAGTGGATAAAGCCACATTATCCGTAATTTTATACACAATAATAACAACACTTGATTTCAGTATGACGTGTATTTTCTGATACATTAAGGCGAGGTTCATGGAGACACACGGCACCACCACCACCAGCAGCAAG
>JAASFY010000493.1:0-21223 GCA_023334035.1 Globisporangium okanoganense
CGTGAATGTCGTCCACTTGTCCGGCAGGTTCTTCGAGCTCGTTTTGCAGTCCTTGTACGTGAAGCCGTGCCAGCCGACGCAAAAGTCTTCGAGGAACGAGTCCATGATGAGCACGCTGCTAGTCACGCCCTGGTCGTAGCCGAAGAAGAGGCCACCGAGCGACGCGAAGAGGCACACGATGATCGCATACGTCTTGGTGCCTTCCGTCGGGGCATCATCGAAGTGCTGGTCGTTCACGTTCACAACGACGCCGCCAGCCATCTTTCTTGTTGTTGAGTAGGAGCTTGGAAGCTTGGAAGCTTGGAAGGTTGGGAGATTAGAAGGCGACTTGCTGCCTGGAGAGGAAAGTGGAAAGTGAGCGAGGCTGCTGGTGGTGGGAGGGCAACCAGCAGAAACTTCAGCTTTTGCGTGGACTCGTGAGGAGCGAGCCGTGAGCGCGTGCAAGTTGAACTTGCGCAACTTGAACTTGTCGAGTCAAGCGAGGCGATCACGCCAACCACTGTGCGTTGGTCTCTTGCTCTTGTTGACACCACTGCCGCTTGATTTATTTTCCATTTGGCTCGTTTTTCATTTGTTTCTGAGCTTTTGGCTCGTGGTTTGGAGCTCACACTGTCAATTACAATCACGGTCGTGGGGGAACTTCCAGGACCGTGATTGTAATTGAGCTCAAAACTTTTTCGCCTTTCTCAAAAGTTGAGCTGAGGTTTGAGATGGGCGTGGGATGGTAGTACCGTGCCTGCTCGATACATTTCCGCAGGCCTATTTGCGTAGAAAACAAGATTGTCGGGTTTAACGAAATATATTTTTAAAATCCCAGCATATCAGTACCTAGGTAGAGATGATTTTGAGATATTTCGGACATAAAAGAAAAGAAAAGAAGTGAAGCAATACTGTATGTCCGTGAGTGTGCACACCTCCTTGAACTTCAGGTTCCAGAGTGCAGTTGATACTTTCATTTCGACGCTCGACATTGTAAGGAGTTCCATACAAATATGCAGTTTTCCTACTGAAATACCATCCCCTGCTCATTGCGATTATCTTGTTCATACTCCGAAGGCATCGCTAATATTACAGTAATATACGCTGCCATGTAAACCAGCGCCTGAGCGCTTGTGAAAAACCACGACGCCTTCGCCCGGCTTTGAGGAAATAAATCAAGTGGCGAGAGACGGAGAGCGCCTGTATGTCTGCTGGTGACTTTGGTTTTCAAACCCACACACGCTGCGTAATCTCGCTGCACCAATATGCATGTCTCAATCAGCACCACCGCATGGAAGGATACGTTGACCGTCGTATAGATGTTACAACAGACATACAGCTATTACAACGGACAGTAAGCCAACTTCACACGATACTCTTAATACCCGAGAACTCATAATGCGCCTTGTATCACCACTGCGTGATTACTGGTGACGAAGGCTCGCGAGTCGCTGGCGCAGTTCACTCTTGACAGGCACTAGAATGTCCACGCGGCGGGCTTCGAGCCTTACGTTTGCGAGCCTCTTGGTCGTAATTTGGATGTCTCGGCCGAACTTGAGCGCCGACTCGAACTCTCTCTCACCAGCCTCGTTCCTATTACTGCCATTGCCAGTGCTGCTATTGTTGTTGGCTCGGTTGAGATTGTAGAACTGGTGTCCAAACACCACCACGCTGCGCAGACTCTGCTTGGCGCTTGCTATCATGGTGCTGAACTCGTTCTCGTGCTCGTCGTCGTGTTTGAAAGCCAATGGCGCTTGGGTACCTAGAGCCTGGCCCATTGGGTAGCTCAGCTCTTTCACTTGCGAGTGCACGAGCGCTTCAAAGCCCCGTCGGACGCCTTTGCTGCACGCCAAGAGATCCCACGCAACGTCGTTCTCGAGATGGAGCTCCGCCTGGGCCGACCCGTCGTCGATGGTGCACCGGATACTTAGACTCGCGAACGTGAGCTCGTCAAACTGCGGGTCCTCGATTTGGATCTGATACCAAGGGCACGTGTTTGGCTTTGGCTTGTAGTACGTCGACGACGATGGCGCTGTTGGAGGCTGGTGCACCCAGCTTGCTTGGCGCTTTTCCAGCAACAGACCGCAGTAGCACTTTCGGCACTTGCGTTTCAGCACCACTTTGTTCACATACACGACGCGCACGACCCAGCGCCGCAGTCTGCGGTCTGCAAACCGACTGTGATAGAGTTCGTTCAGTGTCGATCTGGTCATCGCGCCATACAATTGTGCATCACGTGGCACCTCGAGTTTGGAGCCCCCGTGCAGCACTCGCGCACCAGAGCAGATGCCCCAGTTCATGTAAATTTTGTAGGTCGCGCGAGCGACGAACCCCTGCAGCTTGGAGAACTCGACGACCATTTGAGGCTGAAGATCCAGCTGAACACCGAATCTGGAGGCGTTCACACGAACTTCAATCGTATCCATCGAGCCGAGGTCGCGCACTTTGTATAGGCACATGAGCTCTTGGGACTCAGACTGGAGCCCATTCTCACGCCCTCTCTTTCTGGAATTCACTGTTGACGCTCTGCTGTTGCTAGCAGCACGGAGTCCTTGGACTGGAGAGTCAGGTTTATCACCCCAGTAGATGTTTTTCTCAGCGATAACGCCCACGATTGAGTAAAGCTTCGTGCGGTGAATGTCATTCTCTTGCATGCTGCTGCCATTGAGCATACCATTCGGAAAACTGCCACTGATATTGAACTCTTCGCGTTGAGGCTGGGTGGCATTCGGGAGCGGATATCGTAGCAAATCCAAGACCTGAATGATCTTTTCAGCCCGGACGGCGAAATGCTGAAGCACACTGAGCAGCATTAGCTGTTGGGGCGAGATCTCAACCACCAAGGCTTCGAGGGTCAGCAAGAGGCTTTGTAGACAAGCTTGGTGCAGCTCTGGGAAGCTTGTTGTCGGCTGGGGTTGCGAGAAATCCAGCAAGCCTTGCTGAGTCACTCGAGGTCTGGTGCAGATATCGTGGTCCGGACAAGTGAAGGTTATCGAGGTTTGAGCCACAAACCTCAGTGGCTCAATGCTAGAGCCTGGTTCCACTCGAAAGATCTCCAATCGACTTGAACGCATGCTCTGATACGGAGCGTCGAACTCGCTCACTGAAGCCACGAGCTCTTCAAAGCACTGAGTCTGCATGCCGTTGGTACCTGGGACCACTTTCGACAAGAAGAGCTCTGTCAGAACGATGGCTTTCTCCTCGATCGTCGCTGCTGAGGCTGTCGACCAGTCTGATGCCAGTGCCAATGGGTTTTCCTCACAAATCGCTCCTATGATCCTGTAGCAGCCGTATTTCTCCACATGCCAGTGAGGGACGCTCGTGTTAATTAGGATCTCGACTCGTCTTGGCGTCTTCTTGAAGCTCTTCTCCGCTGACGACTGGTCTGTTGGAAGAGCGATCCCATGTACGTGGCGATAGACTGGACGGAGCCCCCGCTGCGTCTCGGGAAGCACTGAAGCTCGCCTGACAGGATCTATGTGCGTAACGAACACGGTCAGCTCTTGCTCGCCACGTGGAAGTACAGTCGCATTCTCCATCGGAACCCTCTCCATATCGCCAAGAGAACAGGAAATCCTGAGAATCACCACATCCTTCTCGAAATCTCGCACCGCCACACCAGGAGCACAGTACGTTTCCATAAAGAGCTCAAACCGGCGAACCACGTACAGATGGCTCGAGTTCTCGCGATCCCAGCTCATGCCCCGCTTGGACCCACGGTCAATTGAGAGCGGAATTGATCCAGTGCGGTCGCAAATCTCCAGGTCTCCACTATATACGTTACCACTCAGGCACCCAACGAGCAAGCACCAGTTGAGCTCTTCTGCTGGTACCTGGACACAGAATGGCTCGCTTGCTGACTTTGTCGATGAGGCTGATCTGGACTTCTCAGCATACGCTTGGGCGAGTCTCGTTCTCCCCCACTGCTGCAGATCTCGGATCAGCACGATCTGTCCTTGCGGTATCCTCCCTTCATCAGGACCTCCACCTTGGACGCTTGCACAATTTCTCGCATCTGGCGCATGGGAATTCAAAAATTGTCCGCTGAGAGTGGAGTTTTGGCTCAGACTGCTACTGTTGGTGACACTCACGCTGACGTTCAGGACTTCCGCGAATATGCTCAGAGCTTCGCGGTCTCTGATCTCAGGAAACGATGTCAGCACCTTGCTTAAATCTGTCGACATGGCCGCGATTCTGCCGAACGAGAACTTTGCGACGAGGGCTTCGAGCACTTCAGATAGCCAGACAGAGACTGGCAGCGGCTGTGTGCTGCGGTCTCCCAGGTACGATAGCTTCTTCTTATGGTGCTTGCGCTTAGAGCTGATGGACGAAGGTAGGCGTAGACATTGCTGTAAAGCGCAACCGTGAGCGACAACCGAGAAATGGCTTCGCGCACACAATCCAATCACAATTCTGCGATCGATCGGATTCGATTTTCGCAGCATGTGCGCATTGAGGATGCGAACTCTTGCCCCCGCACGAATTTCCCCCAGATTCACGCCTGGGTAGTGGAATAGACAGACCACAAAGTTGTCATTGTCACCTTGAACCTCGAGACAGTCGTTCCAGAGCACGCGCGTGAGCACCCCCTCGCAGTCCAGGACCTCTGATTCTTGGCTTGCTTCGGTATACTGAGGACCACCAACTTCACGACCCAGCACCGCCATTGTCTCTTGTGTCTGGTGCCACACAAAGACCTGGGTACTCAGATGCTGCTGAGCTGGGTCTTCAGCTGTAAGATTGTTGGCAGCAGTCGTCGTCTGCAGCATAAATATCCCATACTCCTGTGATTGCACTTTCACCAAATCGGTCACGAGCACCTGATCCCCAGGCCGCAGGAATAGACGCCACCGCACGTTTCTCTCGCCTGTAAACATGATGATCTGCTGCTGGCGCTCGTGATTCGGACAGTGGACCTCCACCTCGGCGAAAAAGTGGTCCCTGGCTCGCACACGTTGGCTCGCGACTGGGCTCACGCATGCTACGCGGCCAAACACTGCGCGCACTTTCTTCGCGGGCTTGGCTTTGACTGGTGGTGTTGCTGCTGGCTTTGATTTCGGAATAGTGACATCGTCACTCTCTTGAACCGCATGGCCACTCCGCTCCTGACCAGTAACAGCAGCTCGCCATGGACGCGAACCAATGTACAATGGCGGGTTCTGTGTCGAGTAGTGGGCGTCGATTATTCTGAGAACTGCGTCCTGGCTTGGGGTGTCAATTGGCTCGTTCTCGTACTGGAGAATGGTTGGCGGCTGGTGGATTTCCAGGAACAAGTCACCGAATCGCACGCGTTGGTTGGTGGCAATAGTCGCATCCTCAGCTGTGGAACCAGGACCAGCACTGCTATCGACCAGTACCCACTTCTTGACCAGTACAAGCCGGTCCACGTACTCTGGCTTGGGGTCCAGCACGAGTGCGTGGCAGCCGAGATCCCCGCTGGCGTCGCTCAGACACAGCTCACTATCAGTGTAGTGCCTCTCTGCGTCACGGAAGCGCAGGAAGCCCGTGATCCATACGCTATCGGACACGTACGCGGCCTGACGTACTGCACCAGTGTCTTGTGTACCAGTGCTGTCATCGTTGCCGCGCGAACGCTTCACATGGCTCAGATATTCAGCCAGCGACGCATTCTGCTGCCTCTCAGGCGGCTGCAGCTTGATGCACTGGATACCAAGTGCTGCTAGAGCCACACTGGATGTGCTTGTGTTCGCAGGAGAAACAAGCTGCAGGAGCTTGTTGATCGAGATGATGTGTAGATTTCCGTCGTTGCTCGCACTTGCGCCACTCGTGGTGTCGGCATTACGCGCTTCCAGCCTACACAAATCACACGTATAGAGAGCGCAGTATTAGAAGAGTGTATTTGTATAGCCCATACACTAAGAGCGCGCGCACGGGCTCCTCTATTGAACGCACCATCGCTGCTTCTCGTGCTGCAGTTGTCGCTTTACCCGCTCGCGCCACATCTTCCATCCAAGCAAAAGTGCAACGCACGTCGAAACTTGATTTACAGCTCGTACCTAGTCGAAAAACTTACTTCTTTTTAGCCAATCAAATGGTAACATAGCCGATCTGAATGCCCAAAATTAGTTCTCTTTGGGTACCGCCGACAAAACAGCATGCCACTGTTTTTTTCGGTAGACTACAATAGGGATTTGAGTTTGTCGATTGGTTTTTGTCGGTTTTGAGAATTAAATTCGAGAACCGACAAAATGCTCAATTCCGGCCTAAAAAACGTTTTGTCGGACAACATTATATTGGCCAATGGGCGAAGAAATGCGTAATACGATTGGCTAAAAAGAAAAACCGTTTGCGAATCACGCCATTTGTGAAGTGAACTGTTGTCAAAACTGCAAGTCAGCCGAATTGGACCTGCTCATTTGCAAGAAGAGCCCCATCTACACAGAACGATGGCCGCCACGCCCTCGTCGTCGCTCAAGTATGCGAGCCTCGTGGTACTCTGCCTGCAGAACAGCCTGCTGGCGATCCTCATGCGCCTCTCGCGTGTGGGTGACCACGCCAAGTTCAACGCATCCACCGCCGTGTTCACGGGCGAGGTCTTCAAGCTCGTCGTATGCGTGGCCATCGTCGTCCTGTTCCCGAGTGCGCCAACGGCCGTGGGCGAGCCACACCAGCGCGTGCACACAAACGCGCTCCACATCATCTTTGACCAGCGCGAGATGCTGCGCGTGAGCGTACCGGCGCTGCTGTACGTGATTCAGAACAACCTACAGTACGTGGCCGTATCCAACCTCGACGCCGCGTCCTTCCAGGTGCTCTACCAGCTCAAGATCCTCACGACCGCCGTCTTCTCCGTCTTTCTACTGGGCAAATCGATCTTGCCGCTCCAGTGGGGAGCCATCGTGATCCTCATGTTTGGCGTCGCGCTCGTGCAGCTCGACGACTCGGGTGCCTCGAGCAAGAGCGCTACGGTGGAAGGGCAGAGCACGACGGTCGGGCTCATCGCGGTCGTGGCGGCGTGCATGTGCTCGGGCTTTGCCGGCGTGTACTTTGAGAAGATCCTCAAGAGCTCGGGCTCGAAAGGCTCGCTCTGGGAGCGCAACGTCCAGATGGGGCTCGTGAGCATCCTGCTCGCCGGCGGCGGCCTCGTGTACAACGACATGGACCACCTGGCCGCGCACGGCTTCTTCTACGGCTACCGGCCCGTGGTCTGGGCCGCGATCGCCGTGAGTGCGCTCGGCGGCTTGCTCACGGCCGTCGTGGTCAAGTATGCCGACAACATCCTCAAGGCCTTCGCGACGTCCATCGCGATCGTGCTCTCGGTCATCCTGTCGATCTTCCTCTTTGACAAGGTGCCGACCATGCAGTTCCTCGCCGGCGCCTTCTTTGTCAACGTGTCTGTGTACATATACGGCAACGCGCCTTCATGGAAGCAAAGTCAGTCGCCCATCCTGCCGCGAACCGTGGGCGACAAGGCCGATAAACAGTAGATACATACTATGGACCTGATGAGACTCAAGACAAGGTGCACATGATGTATTTAGCACACGAGTCTTCTTTTTGCTATTTTCATTATCGCGATTGGGGCTTTTTTGGTTCTGAGACCCGGATCGGAAATGGTGAATGAGAGAAGCCTAGAGAGGAGAGAGCAGAAGCCTGGATGAAGCTGGGCTGGCAGCCCCATACTCGAGTTCGTGAGCTTGCGTTGGTGCCATGGGCTCGTACTCAGGCCCTCGATTGCTGAGCGTGACATGGTTCCTGTGCTTCGTCTCGATCTGCAATGCGATGCTGGTGACGAGAGAAGTGGTGCTGGACGCGGCGGCAGAGGTCGTGATTCAGCCGCAAGTGAGGAGTGCTCTGGCTGAGGTGACATCAAAGGTGATATATATCCGCAATGGTTTTTAGAGTTCTTGGAGATTCTCATTTCGTGTGATACGCCAACAACGTTGGCTTGTAGATGGCCGTGCAGGCTGGGAACTCGACACTTTCGACAACGACCGTCATGGAGCACCACTTGCGACCCGGGTACCCGCTCGACTGGAGAACTGTGAGCTAATCTCATTTGTTTCTCCATCGGACTTTGAACTGCTGTCTCATTCTTGCTTGCGGTGTCTTGTTCTCTGATTAGATGCACCACCAGACGCTCATCAGCGAGATCTCACTCAACCACCAGCGCATCGTCTTTTCACAAGACGGACACCCGCAGATCCCCATGTGGAGCAAAGCTGGTCTCGACGCCACAACTAAGAACAGTCTGCTCACAATCGTCACCTTCCACGGCCACCTCACCTCCAAAATCAGACACTCGAACGTTGGTTTCATCGCACTTCGACACCACAATGCGAATGCGAAAGACGCGAACGCAGCGACCTTCACGCTACAGAACGAGACGTCGCGTCTGTGGCTCGTGCTCGAGTTCGACCAGCTCAAGCGAGCCACCAGCGCACCACTGGCTCCTGGACTGTACGCCATGACGCTCCAGCTCGACAATCCGTATCTCCAGGTACTGCTTTCACCATCCTTGGCTTCAAATGCGCTATGTGACTCATAATTGATATTCTTGGGCTGCCTCAGGAGCCGTTCACGCTGTATATAGGCGACATTGAGCTGCTCCAGCCAGACCAGCCTCGCCCTCAGCCGTTCCGACTCGCAGATCTCTGGGACGGAAGCCTCTTGGACAAATTCCTGCAGCGGTGCGCGTCAGACCCGACTTTTGAGCCTCTGCTGGCGACGCGGATGCTCTGGGGCGAAGTGGTGCGTCGAATATAGAGCAACCCCAGCGGATCGATCTAAAATACTGGTGCTAATCCTCCTATGTTTCTATTAGCTCGTGTCCCTGTTCTCCGTGTCGTACTGCACGGCCGTGACGTGGCTCGGGCCGCTCGACTTTACGAACTGGCAGCTGCGCGCGTACCAGTTGTCGTGCGTCACGGGCATTTTCTTCCAGTTCATCTTCTTGGGCTGGTGCGCGAGCGCAATCACGACAGAGCTCGCGTTCCCACTCGCGTTCTCGATCGCGCTCATCTACTTCTCAGCGTTTAACGTCACCAACGTGCTCATCCTATTAGAGCGCGACGACGCGTTGTTCCCCGAGGCCGACTTCAGCCACATCCACCAGCGGGCGGCGCTCCGAGTGCTGCTCCACGCCAAGCGAGCGCGGTGGTGCTGAGTACCAGATGCTAGAAATGCACAATAACAAAAGGAGGCCAAGCGCAATACTTAGCTATAAATTAATAGAGAGACATCCAAAAAGAAGAGCTCTCCATCTACCTACCGTTTGGTGGGCGACGGGTATTTTACTCTTCGTCATCCATGGAGAACGAGAGCAGCTTCTTGTTGCTCAGCGTCGCCATCTCCTTGCGCTTGCGCTTCTTCTTGGGCTGCGAGCCGACACCTGCGACCACCTGGTTCGCCTTCTTCTTCGTCGTAACGGAGCTCTTGGTCGCGTCTTCATCTTCACTACCACTAGCAGCAGCTGCTAATGCGGTCGTGTCCTTCTTGGCCTTGTCCTTCACCATAAACTCGGCGATCGCTGCCTTCTGCACGTCGTCCAGCTCTTCTTCCTCCTCGCCAGTCTCGCCCGCGGGCATCGGCGGCGGCGCGAACTTGGCCTGGATCGCGGGCGGTTCGTGGTACTTTTGCAAGAACTTTGGGATCACACGCGTGAATTCGGGACCCTTGCCACCCTTCCCGCCTTTGCTGCCGCCGCCACCGCCACCACCGCCACCACCGCCACTGCCTTTGCCCTGCAAGCCGCGGAAGCTGCCGTCCGCGCGCCACGAGTCCGAGTCGTCCATTCTTGATTTTGCTATTTTGCTGTCAGCCTCAGTTGACATGACACAAACGCGCTTAACAGTAAATAGTGTTTACCACATCAGTTAAAGCCTAAAAATTGCGCTCCACATGCAAACACACTAAATGAGGCTGAACATCATTTTGCATGTCCAAAATCACCACGTGAGAGACCAAGGATGACACCGTTCGGCCGCTACTTGCTGCAGCACCGCTGGAAGCTCCTCCTCACGACGCAGGGCGTCTTCACGAGCATCGTTCTGTACAACCGCTTCAACCAGGAGCCCGCCGCGCCGCTCGCACAGACGTTCCCGCCAATCCAGAAGCCCCGCGACAGCCAGCACTAACCATCGATGCTTACTGCTCAGCCGACAATGCGTGTTGTAGCGCAACGCCATCATCAGCTAATAAATGTGTTTTTTGCACGGAGCCCAAGGCAACATGCATTCTAGCAGACTTCCATTCGCTCTCTTATTGCTGTGGCTCTTTGTGTCGTCCTTTGGATTACAAGTGTTGGTCGTCTACTCCACGATGCCCTGGATCGAATCCTTGACTAGGTCCCTACTGCTTCTGGGTGCTGACGCAACACCTGCACCACCACTGCTGCGCAGGATCTCGACGAGCGGTGGCCCGTTCTGCTCTGGGGACGGCACCACTTTCATAGAATGCACGATCCTGGCCGCAATGTCCCCAACGGCGCCTGTTGGGGCCGCGGCTGCAGCGCCCGGGAGACTAACTCGGCCGTTGCGCTCGTCGGCCCTGCGCTTGAGCTCCAGGAAGCGCTGCCTCGCTAGGTTCTTGCGCGCGACCGCCTGAATGCGCTTGACTGAGATCACGGCCATGAGGCTGGGCGTGTTGGCGAGACTCAGTCGTCGCACGCGGTTCTGGTGCATGCGCCACATGGCCTTCTGCGAGCGCGCAAAAAGCCCCGCGCTACCTCTCGCCGGTTCAATGGGCTCGCCGCGCTCTTCCGCTACGCGCACCATCACATTTTGTGTGGCGGCGATCAGGAACGCGTGGAAGTTGACCTTATCATTCTCCACGAACAGGTTCAGGCTCATGGCCCAGCGCTCAACGTCCCTGCGGTGGGCGTGCTTGAGCAGACCGAGCGGGGGTGGCACGTGGCGCAGGAAACACAGGAATGCGTGGTCTGAGATGTACCCGGAGGCCGATAGATCAAAGCCCTGCCACAGGCATGCGACCTGCGTCAGGTCCTCCTTCACGATCGTGCTCGAGTGTCTTTCAGTGGCCTCTTCAAAGCCCTCGAGAATAACGGCCACGAACAGGTTCAGCAGCACGTACGTCGTCACCAGCATGTACGACAAAAAGTAGATGTACGTCACTTGGGCACCTGGCGTACATCCGATCGTCAGGCGGGCGTCGCCAGTGTACGCCCGCGCCGCCACGAGCATCTCGTAGCTGAAGTCCTCCACACATGACTCGCCGTACGGGTACGGCGCCGCGTCTGGGATCGGCTCGACCATCAAGTCGTACATCACGTCGTTCCAGGCCTCGCCCGTCGTGAAGCGGAAGAGCGTGAGCATCGCGGTTGCAATGTCCTTGAAGTTGGCGTGCTCGTCTAGGTTCTCGCCCAGCCGCACGCCCGCGTATATCTGCACTCCAATGACCGCGTACACAAACATGACGAGGCACATGAGCGTGGAAACGTTGATGAGCGCCGACATGTTCTCCAGGATCGTGTTTACGATGTCTTGCATGCTCTTGGCGCGCTTCATGAGTCGGATGGCAAGCCCCATTCGCAGCGCGCGCACAGTATTCACCACGGGCGAGATCGCACCTTTCGTGAAGAACGGCAGCACAGTCGAGGTGGTACTGCCAACGACCACCACGAAGTCGAAGATATTCCACCGGTCGTAGAAGTACTTCTTGCCCATCGACATCAACTTCACGATGGCCTCAACGACGAAGACTGCGCAGAAGAGCAGGTTTCCCATCGAGAGCACATCGGCGACCGTGTCCGACTCGCGGAAATGCGTCACTGCCAGCATAATCGTGTTCCCAAGCACACAGAACGCTACAAACCCTTCGAATGCTGGGTGCTGCTGAACTAAAAAGCAGAGTCGCCGCAGTGGATGGTGGGGCTCGATAACTGTGAACTTCAGTTTGGTACTGCGCAATATATGAAAGACAGACGGAGGAAAACGTTAGTCGTCCCTGTCACAGTGTTCTGTACCATATTGCGGATGCAGGATGTGACTGTGGACTTACGTTCGAGCCATGTCTTGAATTTGAGTCCACTCGCGCTGCGTTTCGTTCTCGGAAGCGTTCGAGTCGAGCGTGTCGCGCATGCGATTGAAGTTGTCGATCACGGCGCCAACGAAGAGATTGAGCGTGAAGAAGCTCCCGATGATAATGAACGCTGTGAAAAACACAGAAAGTCGTCAGCGCAACATCACGCGGCAAAAGCGCATGCGTAAATGATGGATTATACCGATGAAGAAGATCACATACGACCGATTGTAGTTCTCCACGGGGTGGTAGTCGATCTCCGTAGCGTCCACACCTTCGTACATGATCCCCACCCAGCCTTCCGTCGTGCCCAGCTCAAAGAGGGTCATCGCCGACTTGAGGACGTTGTTGTAGTTGCGGTCCCTTAACATCCACACTCCACCTTCATCCAGACAGCTGGCCTTCGAGAACAGCTTCTTGAACGAAAGCGAGGAGAATCCATACGTGGACTCCAGGCGCTGCACTTGTTCATCCGAGAAGCTACTCATATCGCAGTAGTACAGTCTGCCCTTGAACAGGTTGACACCAATGATGCCGAAGATCAAGAAGATGAGACTGCACACGAGAAACACGTTCATGATGCTCGGGATACTTGACAGCAGAGCGTTCACCACCCGCTTCATGCCAGACACTCGGCTGATAAAGCGCAGCGGTCGCTGCAGAAGTGAGCAAAGCCAGGTTAGCCAGCAGACATCCGTTGTCAAACAAACATATAGACGTACCAGCGCTCGCAAAGTCCTGAACGATCGAAGAGATCGCAATGTCTTGCTTGATGAGAAAAGCGTCGCCCCGGAGAATATCAAGATCGCCAAGTCGAGCACATTCCACGGGTCCCGCAAGTATGATTGCGGTCCATTGAGGATGAATCCGAGGTCGATCACTTTGAGTATCATCTCGACCAGGAAGATGGCAGTGAAGACGTTGTCCATAATCCCCAAAGCAATTGATTGCGTCGAGCTCGGGTCATTCAGAGGATTGTCGACGGCAAGCGAAATGCTTCCCACGAAGATGATGACCAGGATCATGTGGTCAAAGTACGAGCTTCGAATGATCTGGTGGCAAAAATTGCGCACAAATCCGGACCTCTTGAACAGAAACAGCGACCGATTCGAATCGCACACGATGACTTCGTTCACGGCGCTGCTATCAATCGAACCGCGGCGAGTAACGTGGATCGAAGATGCTGTCTTGAACTGGACTTCTCTTGCGGGAAGGGGGCGACCTGACGTAGGTTCTGTCGCTTCAACCACACCACCATTATGACTCTTGGTTGCTGAGAGCTTTGGTCGTGGTGACAACGATCCAGATGGCTTGTTAGTCTCGCTAGCTTGGTGGCCTTTCAGTTCTTGGAGCTTTGTTCTCGAAGTCACGACTTGAAGAATTGGATGGCGTCCTGGACTAACTTTTGCCAAGCTACCATCGTGGCTGCTCACCTCTGATAGTGCTGCGTTCGATGCCAAAGCTCGATGTTGCAGAGGTGACGCTGGATTGGCGATCTCTTCGCTGCTCTCGCTGTCTTTTATCTCTGGAAGCGTTACTGTTGACGAAAACCTTCGATGGTTCTGATACACCACCGGACTGCTGTTCTCGCTGCTGTCGTGGTCTTTTATCTCGGGGAGTCTTGCTTTCGATGAGAAGCTTCGAGCGGACGAATGCCGTGAGACGCGTCCATTCTCTAAATTGTCAACTCCTCGTTGCAGAGATTGGGGTCGCGAGGGGCTAGCTGCTGCTTCGTCTCCAACACTCAAATCGTCGAGCAACCTTCTTGAGCTGTTCATGCTTGTGCTTGAGCGTCTACGAACCCTGCTTGCTCGTTTTGTTGGCGTATCCTGATGAAGAAACGGCGGTGGAAAGTCTGCCAGATGGGGTAGAATTGATCCGGAACCGCTTTTGGAATGCCCACTCAATGGTGAGCCAAACGGAATAACCGCGCTCAGCTTCCGGATTGAATTTCTCGCGATGGTGTCGATGATCTTCTGCTGTCCTTTCAGCAACGCCGTATCCACATCCGTTTGTTGCTCGTCCAGGCTGAAGTTTCCCAGCAAAATTGCTAGGAAGAGATTCAGGATGATGATGTTGCCGATGATCATCACAGCCAAGAAGTACACGAGCGCACCCCACCCAACGGAGCGAACACCTTCGTACATCACAAAATTCCAGCTTTCTTCCGTGAGGCACTGGAAAACGGTGGTGAAAGCGGAGAGCGTGTCGTCAAAATTTGAGCGGCTGATCGTGTACGGGCTTTCAAGGGTCCACGGAGCGTGAGGAGGAACCGTGTAGTTGTACACGTGAGGCTGCCATTCCACCGGGTTCCCGTCGGCATCAAATCTGTACCTCGTTGCGAAAAACTGCATCCCAATGAGCGCGAAGACGTACATCAGGAGAAGCAGCAGAAGTCCAAAGTTTGCCACGTCGAGGATACTGTTTCCAATCTAAACACAAACACAACATAGTTAGATCGGCAAAAATGCAGTGTAAAAGCGAAAGTGCGGCAAGTTCTTACCGTCACCAAGAGCTCTCGCAAAGACTTCCACGACCTTGCAAGTTTCATGATTCGAAAGAATCGAAAACTCCGCAGAGCAGAAAGCCCCGTGTTGTTCTTCGAGTCAGGGTGGATGATGTTGAACATCAACTCAATCAAGCTAATGAGGACGATGATGCCGTCGAACAGGTTGTAGTTGTCGGAGCAGTACTCTTTTGCTCCCAAGCCGATAACCTTCAGAGCCATCTCCCCACTGAAAATGATAGTCAGTGCGATGTTCAGGTTCTCCGTAACCAGTGTTCGTTGTATGTCGACTGGATACTCGTCCATGGCTAAGCAAACTGTGTTCAACAGGATGCAAAGAACGATGAAGCCAGTGAAATACGCGTCCTATATAGGGCAGCATCAGAATAAGTCAGCTCCAGATTGAATACAGCATCGTGCATGTTGCTTTGCTTACCTTCACAATGTCTTGGCACTTCTGCCGCAGTCTCTGGATGGGATCTTTCTTCTTGACAATCAATATGGTCGAATTGAGTCCCTTTCGAAAACTCGCGTGGATTCCAGCTTTTGAAGCTCGAAGTTGGCCCAATTTTTTCTCTTGCTCTGAAGTTTTGGGCGCCACTTGAACCTTGACGCTGGATTTCCTTTCTTCGAGGATCAAATCCCAATTCTCAGCTGTTCCATCGTTCACGGCGTTGAAGCGTTCCCAAATGACAGCGAACACGAACTGGAGAAGAAAGAACGCTCCAATAATGGTGAATATCACGAAGTAGATCGACGCGAAGGCCCAATTGTGCACGTCTTGGAACTAAGTGGCACAGCATAGAATTCGTTAATGATCAGTGGTAGTACATACATAAGCAAGATCAAGCAAGAACTTACCTTGTACATCACAGCAGTCCACCCTTCGAGAGTTATGCACTGAAAGAGCGTCAGGAGTGCAAATCCGATGTTGTCGAAGCCCTGAAACTTGTTATCCCAGAGCTCAGAAGACGGTAGCATGTCGAGGTTGACGGTTGTATTGGCGGGTAGACTGTAAACCGATCCACAATACTCTCCCGACAGGCAGCTGTATTCTCCACCGCAAAGCCTTCCTTCGCCCGCCAGAGGCCATGTTCCATTGACTGGTTCAGGCGTTTCTCGACATCGGTAGTGCAGCGCTCCATTCCAGAACAGCACTCCTAGAATGCCGAAGACTGTGAAGACGAAGCCGATGATCACCATCACGTTGAACAGCGCTGGTATCGCGGAAAATAGCGCGTATATGAGTATTCGCATGCCCCTCAGGTTGCTCAAGGTGCGCAGTGGTCGAAGAACTCGTGCGGTTCGCAGGGCGGATACTTTTGGCACCCCTGGCAAATCTCCAATAAACCCGATCACGACGACGAAGAAATCGAGCTGGTTCCAGTAGCTTCGCAGGTACGCTCCACGCCCAAGCGCAAAGCCCATCGCCGTGATCTTCATAGCACACTCCGCAAAGAAGATCCAGGAGAAGATCTTCTCAGACTCCTCGACAATCCTGTTCCTCGTGTTCAGGTTGTACACTCCGTCTTGATCTGGTATTGAGCCTGGGTCTTCATAGTCTCGGAACGCCAGTATGCAGGAATTCATCACGATGCACGACAGGATAAATCGATCAAACCACTTCCACTCCACGATCCAGACCAGGTAGTAGCGAAAGCGGTTCTTCGTATCCAGGAGGAACAGCGAGCTGTTGGCGAATCGTCGTTTGCGGCCGTGCACTTCAAAATTGTAGGTCAAGAGCCCGAGCTCACGGATGCCGTCCATAAACTCCATGAGCGATAGCTGTCCGCTTCGGTTCTGGTCCAGTTTTCTGAATATCCTTTCGATTGCTTTGTCCAAACTTGCGGATCTGCACAAGATAAACGACAAACATAGTCAGTCAAATGTTATCCAATACAGATCTCAACGCACACTGCTCACTTTTTCGACTCAAGCGTCACGAGCTGAATCAGCCTGTTCTCGATCATTGTGAACGTCCCAGCTTCGCCGTTATCTTTTTTCTGGATTTCGAGCAGATCGCAGGTGTACTTGCAGAACTCCTGGTAGTCGATAGTCCCGTCGCCGTCCGAGTCGAAGGTGGCCCACAGTTGCTTCAGTTTGTCTGTCTCCGTGTCGATGTCAATCCCAGCGAACTTCAGGACATTTGATACTCTTCGCCGCACGCCCTCAGTTATATGAAGCAGCTGACTGGCTTCTCTTTGTATCACTGACTGGGTCACATCACCGCGCGTGGGTTGTTTCACCATGTAGCGCTTCGTCAAACTGGGACCAAGCCGTGGCGGAATAGCGGCTGGTGCTGACGTGTCGTTTTGTTTATCGGGGTCGATTGACGCATCTGTGACCTTGCACCTTGGAGACAATGGAGTTGGTGCTCTCTCTAACTCTGCAATGGAACCAGCAGTAGATGTCTTCATTGATTCGACGCGGCTGTGGGTTACAATGGCAGGCAACATGTGACAGGCGGACAGCACTGGGCTTGGATGCAGCGATTCCACTTGCGTGGAGCTGCTTGTCCGGTCGGTCCAGGGCACCGAGTCGTTGTGTGCTTGGAGTTGTTCCATCGTACATAGTCTGGATTACTTGCACATACGCTGCTTCGATTCCTCTGTCGAAACGACAGGCAGATACGAGTCGTAGTTGCGCTTGGAAGCAGAAGGCGTGGCGAGCTTCACTGCGCGCGTGCGTTTGGCGGGCGAAGTCGGGAAAAAGTGACACCGCTGTGTTGTGCTTGCGCGTGTACCTGCTGTCATCGCCGCCGGTCGCCGCGTCTAAATACGTCGCACTGGGGTCCGAAGGGTCTGTTCCTTCCCGAAACTGCGCCAAACATAATCAAGGAGGCAACACTATTTCATATACGTGAAGCGTCCACAAAACGGCCCAGACACAGGCACTCAGCCACTATAAATACTGCATCGATACGCACCTGCACCAGTTCACACACAGTCTGAAAGTGCAACATCAGTTCAGTGCCCGCGGTGGCCGTGCATTCGCCTGCGTCAGCGGCGAGCGTGCGGACAAGCTTGTTGCGAAAAGCCGCATCCAAAGAGCTGTTTGTTTTACGTCACCGCAGGCCGCTAGCACCACATCCTGGAGCTGGCCTTGCCGCCACGTGAATAGACAACTGGTAGCAAAATAACCTACATCATACATCTGCGGGCGGGCCCGTAGACAGTGCGCGTCATTTGATCCAGCGCGTAGTTCCTTTCTCGACGTCGCGCATTTTCATTTCCGCATTTTGGGTGCTCAAAGTGAAGTGCAACTTCAATTCCCGCTTTTAACACAACTAGACAGTATTTTCGTCGATATGGCCACTAAACCTGTAAAATTATGAAACTAGACTCTAATGAGCATGTGCCGACGATCTACCGCCAAAAAAAGCTGTTGGCGCCCGACACCTTGAACAACAAAAAGCTCTTCAGGCGTGCGACTGCTTTCTTCTATCAGCCGAGGGACGAGCGCGAGCACTAGCACACGAACGACTGAGTGATGGACATCCGCTCGTTCTTTCAGAAGCCCAGCGGCTCTTCGAGCACAGCGGCGAAGCCCAAGCCCAAAGCTGCAGCTGCTGCTGCAGCGCCAAAGCCGCGCAAGCCAGCGGCGGCCCACGGTGCGAGCACGTTCATGTGTGGACTGTTTTGTCAGAGCATTCATTATGTGAAGAACGCGCGTGGTACCTGTGGATGTGCTAACGCTATCGTGTATTAATTGGCTGCGTGTGCTCCTCATGTGTGTATTAGAATCACCAGCGAAGACGAAGAAAGCCGTAATGAAGGACGAGACGCCGACGCGCACAACGCCGAGTCGACGCGCCAAGAAGGACGCAGTCGTCGTGCTGGACGATAGCGATGATGGCGACGATTTTGAAGAGACGGTCAGCAAGAAGAAGCCGGTGAAAGACGAGCCTTTTGTGGTCGATGATGACGACGAAGACATGGAGATCGTCAAGCCTGCGCAGCGCAAGCGGCTGCGACGCGGTGTCAACGACGACGAAGAAGAGGAGTCCAAGCCCAAAGCCAGCTCCGCCAGCACCAGCGTCCAGAAAGAGACCGTGGCTGCTCCTGCCAAGAAGACTTCAGCAGCTCCTGTGGCAAAACCTGCCAGTGCTGTCAAGGCCGAAGTGAAAGCGGAGATCAAGGTACTGTATCCACCATATCAGCAGTGAATGCGATCTTCACCTGCTATCTGGTAACGTATCTCGACTAACCGTTGGCTTGAATTATAACCTACGATATTATTTATGTGTTCCTTTATAGGACGAGCAAGACGACGATGTGGACATGACGCCCATCATCGCCACAAGCACTGGGAAAGCGCCACCGCCATGCTCAGGCTGTCTGGACAGCAAGTCGTTTGCATTCTCTGGCGACCTCGCCAACCTGTCGCGTGAGGATGCGATCCATTTGGTGAAATCCTGCGGCGGCTCAGTGTCCACCAGCGTCTCGAAGGCGACCAAGTACCTCGTTGTGGGGACCACGCTTCCCAATGGCGACAACGTCTCGGCGAGCGTCAAGTACAAGGAGGCGATCGCGAAGAACGTGCGCATTTTGCAACAGAACCAGTTCTTCAACCTCGTATCGGAGGCGTCGGCGCAGAAGCAGAAGGAGCTGTTGGAGAAAGAAAAGCACCTAATGAAGATGAAATCCGAACCCACGGGCTTCTCGAACGCCGCTGGGTTCGTTGTTATGGCGACATTATCATGTTGCCACTGGCTTATGAGGCTTTTAAGCTAAGCGAAGCTAATGTATCCTATATGTGTCTGTTCTTATAGATCTGCCAGCGACCGCAACATGCTCTGGACGGACAAGTACAAGCCCAAGCAGCTGGAGGACATGATTGGGAACGTGGAGCTCGGGAAGCGCCTCAAGCAGTGGCTCATGGACTGGGATGCCATCCACGTGAAGGGCACGAAGAAGGTCCCGTTCACGACCAAGCTCGCGGAGAACCGCGGCGCCAAGACAGTGCTGCTCTCGGGTCCGCCGGGCATCGGCAAGTCTACTCTAAACGCCTGTACTTGGTTCGACTCAAATTGTACTGACCATCGCTCTGCTTGGCACAGGTAAGACGACGATCGCGAATTTGATTGCGCGCGAGTGTGGCTTTGAGTGCACGGAGCTGAACGCGAGCGACACGCGCAGCAAGAAGATGCTGCAGACGGGGCTCAAGGACGTCCTAGGCTCGCGTGCGCTGCAGTTCGGACGCCCCGGAGGTAATCCAAATGAGACGATGCATTTGGCCAAGCGCGTGATCGTGATGGACGAGGTGGATGGCATGTCTGGCGGAGACCGCGGCGGCACGGCCGAGCTCATCTTGCTGATCAAGAAGTCCAAGACGCCCATCATCTGCATCTGCAACGACCGACAGAGCCAGAAGGTGCGGTCGCTGGCCAACCACTCGTACGACCTGCGCATGCGGCGCCCGACCAAGCAGCAGATCAGCAAGCGACTGATGGAGATTGGCGCACTCGAGGGGCTCGCGGTCGAGAAGAACGCGATCGAGGAGGCCGCGGACCGCTGCGGCAATGATATCCGGCAGCTCATCACGCAGATGCAGAAGTGGCGGCTCACGACCACGAAGCTCACGTACGCGGACCTGGTGAACCCGGCGTCGCAGCACAACAAGGACGAGAGCCTGCGCCTCAACCCGTTCAGCGCCACGCAGCAGATCTTCCAGCGCGACACGAGCTTCGACGCGCGCAACGAGGCCTACTTTGTGGACTACGACTTCATGCCGCTCATGGTGCAGGAAAACTACATCCAGAGCATCATGAACAACCGCAACTCGTCGGACGAGAAGCTCGAGGCGGCCATGCACGCCTCAGAGTTCATCTCGGAGAGCGACCTCGTGGCCAACCTCGTGCGCTCGGAGCAGCGCTGGGATTTGCTCACCAAGCAGGCGGCGCTCAACGTGGCCGCGTGCGTGTACTCGGCCGGGTACATTGGCCACCCCGAGTTCTCCAGGTATGGTGTGTGTCTGGGCTTGGGTGTCTGTACATTAGGTTCTTGGGCTTACTGGTTGTGTTGATTACTATTGTAGATGGCTGGGCAAGAACTCGTCGGCGTCCAAGTCCAAGCGGCTGCTGAGCGAGCTCTCGGTGCGCATGCGAGCGCACGCCTCGGGCTCGCGAGAGGTCATCCGCATGGATTACGTCCCGTACATGAAGGAGATTTTGCTCCAGAAGCTCCTATCCGGTGAAGAGGTGCGCTTTTGGTATTGAGTTTGTGTATTAACTTGAACTACTGCTGGTTATTAACTCTGGTTTGCTTGATCATGACTTTGGTTGCAGCACATTGACGAGGTGATTGAGCTGCTCGACTCGTGCGAAATCAGCCGCGAGGACCTGACCGAGTCCATGGAGAGCTTCAAGTTCCCGGGCGTCAAGCGCCACTCGTACAGCGAACTCGAGACCAAGGCCAAGACCGCGTTCACGCGCCAGTGAGTGCTCTATTGTTGCTCTCTACCTGTTGCTGTGCGCGTTGTGAGTAACAACGTGTCAATTTATTCTTTCAACTAGGTACAACAAGGCGGCGCACAAGACGCAGGGCGTGGTCGAGGCCACGTTGGGCTCCACAACCATCAAGAAAAGCCGTGGCAAGGCAGCTGCAGCTGATGGCGACGACGCGCTGCCGCCTGCTTCTGATGCTGAGAGCGAAGCGGAGGACGATGGTGACGACGTGAGCAAATTCCAAAAGAAGCCTCGTGGGAAAGCTGCGGCCGGTGGAGCTGCTGCTACGAAGC
>JAASFY010000494.1:0-21214 GCA_023334035.1 Globisporangium okanoganense
GGTGGTGGACGAGTTGTCGGTGGCGGCGCGGTCGTCGTTGGTGGTGGAGCAGTCGTAGCTGGTGGAGCAGTAGTAGCTGGTGGCGGTTTCGTCGTCGTTGGTGGCGCTGTTGTCGCTGGCGCCCGAGTCGTCGGTGATGGTCCCGGTGTCGCCGCCATCGTGGGCGGCCGTGAAGTCGGTGGCGTGACCGTCTCGTTGTTCGTGCCTCCACCGCCAGTGCCGGCGGCCGAGCCTGTACTCGCTTGGGCGTCACCTCCGATGAAGAGCGACGCACATACGAGCGCCGCAATCACGGCCAGCAGCCGCGGGTGTCTCCGTCGTCGCCGTCTTCTTTGCTGTGTGTGTTGAGCTCTGTACATGTCGCCCTGCGGCCGTGTGCACGCGTCCATAGCGGCTCTGTTTAAACGTACCAAGTCGCCTGCGTGCTGCTTCTTCGGTGAATGGGTTCGACTGGGAGCTGCTAGCCCGGCTGCGTGTCGTGTCCAGCGTAGCGCACCGAGAGCCACGCGCCTGCTGTGTGATCAAATGGCCAGATACGCGCGGTCCGGAGCTGCTCGCGCGTCGAGAGAGCTTTCTGTAGCTTGGCTTGTAGCTCTTGGCGTGTGAGCGAGGGAGAGCGTGTACAGACAGGAAGTAGAAGCGGTTCAGCTGTCCGCATAATTAGTCTGTGGGGGTGGACGTATGTAGAGAATGGGGACGGATCGACCCACTCATCCAGACGGCTGGTGTGCTGACTCCTTCCTTCGTGCTTGGGCTTTCATTGGGTGATTTGTCGCGAGACCATCTGGTTTTCGAGCACTTTGTTCGTTCATTGATGGCTACCTCTATAAAATAGTGGATTTTGTTAGCAATATATTAACTTGTTATTGACGGTTATAGTTGTAGACAGGTAAATCTGTGTGGAAGATGAGCGTGCTGGTATGTTTTTAGTGGAGGTTTATAGGATAGCAGAGGTATGTGCGGAAAGAGGGGATATGCATGTAAAGGAGGGCGCGTGGGAACACTTCATGATGATGCAAAATGCAGCCCAGTGGACGACGGAAAGACTCGTTCACACGCGATCTGCTTGCGAGCGAGGCTTTTCGGCATCGAATGAGGCTGGTGGTGGCGCTGGAGGGATCGAGTCTGGGCATAGGTACTAGGCAGGCCGAGGCGATTCAGCACCAGGAACGTCGCGGCTCCAGCTCATCTTTGTGAGATGCATGGTCACTGAGGCTTCGCCAGAGACTGGTGGCTGGAATACGACGACTTCGATGGGTTTGCTGACGACCCACTCTTGTTGGAAATCACTCTCTCTCAGAGTGGACATCCAACCCACAAGGTCGAGTCAAAAAGCAAGCGAAGCAAGAATTTTTTGCGATCGAAGCGACTGGCGTCCGTCCAGCACTTCTCGTCGCCAGCCAGCCCTATGAAAGCAATCCTCAACCCAGGACGCGTCTTCAGACAATGGAGCAAGGTCGAAATTGCTCACTTTCGATACCTCACCGGTTGTTCAGTACCTTCGTCGAGCGAGAATTGACACGAAGACTCGTGCTTCAAGCTCATCGCAGCACCCTCGCTGCCAATGAAGAAGCGCACCGCGAGCTGTCGATACCCAACCAGGAGTGCAGCCACAAAGACTCGGCGCTTTATTCCGCTGATGCTTCTCCCCGACGCGCTCGCCAAGGTGCTTGTCGTGCTCTTCATCACGTGTCTCGCCGCACCGACTCGCAGTACGATTGGTACAAGAATAGAGAGACCGCGAGGTGTTCCTCCTAGAGACGAGGAGCATCCGGGAAAGCTGGAGCTCGGTTTCAAAGTGTTTGAAGGCATTGCCAGGGCGAAGTCACCCTTGATGAACGCCGCTGAGCTCTCCACCTACTCGGGCATGGCCGTCTTCGTCATACAGCCGTCCGAGTATCTGCTTCAGTCTGCTATGACAATCAACTCGGTGACTCGGTGCCAATCAGTGGGCGTTCTGACGGAGTGGTGGACCGAGTACATCGGTTAACACACGATCGGTGAATCGCAAGTCGGCTTATAGTTACGTCAATCGATGTCTCCTGGCGACCGCCGCCACACTAGCAGATCTCAGTTGATGTACAGGTCTGGCAGCCGTGCCAACGGGCACTGCGGCGGAGCTCGGAGTAGTGATACTGCGACCGACGGGGATAATGCCAGTTTGCTGACGCAGATAGTCAATATTTAACGTGTGACTCCATGTGAACATTGTCGTGAGAGTGTGCGATTTGATCCCGAGCATGTGGCCCCGCAGTTGTCGTCGGTTTTCGCGGATCTCGCGAGTTCTTGAATAATTTTCTGTCTTTGGCGAAGAGTACATCCGCATACCTCTGATTGACTTCAGCTCCGACAATGGTGGGCTGGACAGACCTCGATATGAAAAAAAAACCTCCGTTCACATGGGGCCTGCCAGCTCCGAGTCTACGTTGAGTGGTGCAGCAGCACCACGTTCGCCATCATATCACGCCGACCGACTCAATACGAAGGCTCCAAGCTGCCCGACTGAAAACTCACAAAATACACGAGGCTTCGTCAAATCCACAGGCCAGACCAGGTGGATAATTTGTTGTCAACAAATTCTGCAAATTTGCCGAATACCCGTGAGTGTCACGAGTGACTGACTAATCCACCTTGTTCGCCAAAGATACTGGCGAGGTGATTGGTTCCTTCTAAAGGCGACCACAGTGTCCGAAGAACGAGCTCGGGTATACATGAATGGCTTCTGTTGATGCTTCAAAGCAGGGCAATTGGCACCTGGTCACAACAAGTTTCAATGTTGTAAAGAGAGAGAAGGCTAATATTTATTTTCAAGTGCGAGCGAAAGGATCGTCCACTTCAAGCAACAAAAAATGGCGACTATAAAGTTACTGCGGACGCGACAGCATCCCAAACGATTGCCATTGGCTCGCAACGCTTCACCGGATAAAATGCGGCTGTCATGTTGCTTGCTACTGGCGCGATCGATGTACACTGCGCTTGGTACCTGCTGTTTGTGCCACACGAGTCGTAGCATGAGCGCTGGTCGCGGACGAACGATGCTTCGTGGTGGTGGCCGTGATCACATCTCATCCGCACGGCTCATAGAAATTCGCGACCAAGAGAGTAGCAGAGCACTTCTTTCCGCATTTGCCATCGGCCACGCTGGGCTGTACGCCCCCTGTCGCTGCTGCACAGTCTTTGATCGTGAATGCGTGTGTGCAAGTGCGGCTGGTGAAGCTCGTGGTTGCGTCCGTGCCAAAACTGTACGTGAACACACAGGAAGCCGTCAAAGTCGTCGGAAGGCTGCCAGTGTTGATAGCAAACTGCCGTGAGATGGTCAACGGACTCGATTGCCCACTGGCTTTCCAGACATCGACGACTGTCACCGGGTTGCGAGCACTGTACTTGAGCATGCAATTCACGCGAGTGGCATCCATGGGAAGCTTGCCCGGTTGCTTCTGAATGCCGCCGACATCTGAGCAGAAGTCGAAGTTGATGTCGGCGAACGTGCTCTTTGGAACCAAGCAGAGCTGAGTTGGTGAATTGGTGAGGCTCTTGGTCGTCGGCGACTGGGATCACATGCTGCCAGTCACCAGCATCAAGCTTGTACTCCCAGTGCACGAGCCCAGCGACAACTTGACTAATGGAGTCTGCTTTCGCTGTGGCGGTCGCTGTCAGCATGTCGGACACTTTCTTGCGGTACGTGCAGGCGAATGGCTCCGATGTCGGCGCTGTGAGAAGGTAGTCGGTGCAATCCAGGGCAAGATAGAGATCACTCTCGTCAGGCGCATTGATGATCTCGATCTTCGTGGCTACGTCCGTCGACTAAATCTTCAGGTTGACTCCGATATTAACGTCAGCAGTGATCAACGTCGCGCCTGTGGTAGTGAGACACCGACTGACTTCGCAAGACGAGCCATCACCTTCACATGTCTCTAGAGCTGTGTCCGTGGCGCTTGGTAAATTGGTCCACCACTCTTTCAGAATCGTTGCCGGGTTCGCGCAACGCGTGCAGACGTACGTTGAATCAGGTGGCGTGGTGGCTGGAGCTGCGAGTTTTGCAGCAAGGTCCGCTATCACCCGATCCTTTGCGAAAAAATTATCACTGGTAGCAAAGCTCGAATTCGCGTTGAGATCCACTGCGTCAGTGAGCTTCTTGAGACTGAGTGAATCTTCATCACAGCGATTACCCGGAGTAACAGCGCTGCAGTCGTCGTTCTTGGCAGTGCATTTGAAGGTGTAGACCGAGTTCACGTCGCCATTCATGGCCGACACTAGCAGCTCAGCCGGAGTGACAGCAGTACCACTCGTTTCCCGAGCTTGGGAGGCAACAAGGGGGCAAAGAAGTTCATTCACAGATGCGAAGCAACCAGGATCGAAGTCAGTCTTCGATGGCCAAGATACTGAGCCCTGGTCTTGGCCTCTAAGTCCTAGGGATGGCTGGTGGGTGTCGACGTTGCCGGACGCCTTGGGCCTGGCCGCGCAAAACCCCGAATGAGTTTCTAATCTAAGAGCCTCCCAGCCCGCAGTCTTGTCCGCGAATGATCATCAATTTCTTGAGTCTTGACTTGAGGGTTGACAGTGTCGCCAGGGTTGGTGTTTCATTCCATCCTCGTCCGCTTTCGCTTCGCTCTTGCTTCCTCGGATACTCAGCGTAGCGTCGGTCCGTGAAGCGCATTGCGTTGATTCACCGTGCGGACGATACTTGTCCACAACCACGAACGACGTGGAACAGTAATCGAAGCCCGAGTAATCGGTCGGGGAGATTGTGTACACGTACATCCCGTTACTCGACAAAATGGAGTTGTCGATCTTGAGCGTGGTGTCGCTCTGGAAATTGTTCAAAGCGTAGCTGTCCGAAGAAATAGAACGTCGGTGCTGGTAGACTCCAGATGTTCCTGTTGTACTTTCTCTTCTCACGTTTGTCGCAATTTGCAAGATCTCCACTTCGACGCTCGCGCTTGTAATGAATTCGTCAAAGGTAAGAACGCCGTCGTCTTCTTCCGTGCGTTGGTCGGGCTCGATCGACGGCACACTAAAACCAAACACTGACTGCAACTTGGAGATGGAGCAGCCGTTGGTCACTGCAGATGTCGAATTGTCCGTGCTTTTGATCTCATAGGTGTGTCCTAATTGGGAGCGCAGGGTGCATTTTGCAAGCGAATGAACGTTCCGCTTGCACAGGTTGCCATTCACAAGCATCGTACCAGGAGGGCACGCGCAATAGCACACCCGCTATGCGGTTGTCGTGTCCAGATGCGAGTACGCAGTCATACCCTTCACAGCAGTCGGACAGTAGAGCTTGCTCAGCATCCGGCGGAATGGGTCCTCACCAACAAGATTTTCCTCGCAGACTTGAAAAACTTCGTTCCCGATAGTGTCGCGAGCGCTACGAAGCCCGTTGTCCGATTTCGAGGATGTGATAAACGCGATTACACCGGAGTACTTGGCAAGATCATTTGTGCGCATTCTCTCGAGATCTTCCGCAGGAGTTGCTGTTCCGCAGTCCAAATGGTCATCAACAACGCTGAAGTCGTACTCGATCTTGCTTGCCATCACCTTCCACGAAGTAGATTGTTTGATTCTTCAGGTTCGCCAGCCACGTGCCGATAGACCTGCGCGTGGCGTTGGTCAAGCGAATGGAGAGCACGACGAGCACTTTGGCGGGCAAGTCAGCAGTAAGGGACAGCGACGGTCTTGCGCACGGGATGGTGTCTGTCGAAGCTGCGAGTGCACCTGCCGCGGCTTCAGCATACTTCGTTGAACCGATCGCGAGCAGCTGCAGGAGCGCAAGAGCAGGAAACCAATTCATTGCGGCTCTCGACAGCGATTAGAGGAGATTCTTGGTGTGTGAACGGAGGGAGACGTGAAAAAGGACGAGCTTGGTTAAGTGGATATCTTGCTGGCGAGTCGTTTGGTCGGTCGGTCTGACTGGCAGTCTTGCGCGCTGGAACAGCGATGCAAAAGTGAGGATCTCTATAGATTGCCCACCCGCCGCACAAGCGCAAGCCGGCGACCGGGCGCCTTGGACCAATGGATGCGATTTGACTGGTTTAGACGAGTGCGCTGGACAGTCACGCAACTCGTTCGCCTGTTGAAGACAAAGCGTTGGTGGTTTCATTTTTCCACTCGCATTCACTGAATAAATGGTGGTTGTTGGCCCGTGTTGGCCTTGAGAGAAGGGAAACACTCACACATTTCACGAAACCGCGCGACTTGTCGAAGGAGTGAGATCCAAGATCGTTGGTTCTCCATGGTTCTGCTCAGAAAATTCCCAAATTGAGAAGTTACGCCTGATGGATTGTTGTGAACCGTTCGTCCAAGGCTGTTTGCCTTCCTGCTGCTGCATGCGAGATATCCAGCATGTCATTTCCCACACTCATGCCGTACTCACACAGACGAAGTTCCCGTATAGTCCCCGGAGCGTGAACCTCTACGAGCCGTGTGGCGGTGATGTTGTCACTGCCACCGCCACTTGCGCAGTGCTCGTACGCGACCATCGCACGTGCTGGGACTCGTGTGGCACAAACAGTGGCTACCAAGCGCAATGCACGTCGGTTACGCCAGCGACACTCAATCCGGTCAAGCGCTGCGAGCCTGTGAAGATAGTTTGAGATGCTCTTCCGATGTGGCTCGAAGCAACTGCAGCTAGTGCGTGTTGCTTGACGCAGATGATTCGTAAATGACCACTGGCTGGCGTGTCATCTGGACAAAGAGCTTGCCTTGATAAACTCTGGGGCCGATAACAAGAGTCAGTGCTTTCTCCATTGTTATATCATACTCGCTTATGATCTCAACAAATTCTCTCGATACAGAGATATGTATATATATTCCGGCCTGTATGTACGAGAGTGTGCGTGTTGCAGGCGCGTCCGATGCTTCCGTTATCGTTAAGGCTTTCGACTGAAAGGTGGTGGCGAGGCACAAGTGTTTCGCCCGTCTTGTTTTAGATTAGGACATCATGTCAACACATGTGTTTGATTAGGATGTCAGTTTTAGGACATATCACCTTTCTTATAGTTGAGCCCAATGGCGGTAACCCAGGTTCCCACTGTAACCCAGGTGTGCGCGGATTTCGATAACCCAGTCAAATCCACTCCAAATTCGTCAGAAGTAGGGGCAAAGTGATCAGTTCACCAATCTCTACAATTTTGGACATTTTTGAAATTTTGAGAAGATACCGGTTTTTGGCCAAATATACATACAATTTACCGGGGTGGGCGACATTCATTTAAAGCTTGTCCCCATTATGCTCTCAGAAGGACCAAAACCTTTTTTGTACGGGCAATCATCAGCAATACCGGGAGGTTTTGGCCCTTCTGAGAGCATACTGGGGACAAGCTTAAAGTGAAAGGTGAAGACATGGAGGGAACAAATATGTTCCTCCCATTTCATACCGGTTTATAATCCGTTTTCAAAGGTTTTGTCCTCAGATTTTTTGTTGTTGTTCGCGCAGCACACGAGCGTGGAGGCCGCCCGAAACTGCTGAACAAGGACCAAGAGAAGCAGATCCACCACTGGATCCGCTACGACAACTTGTCGTATTCGGATGCCATTCAGCAAGCGTCAGCGCGCTTTAAGGACAAGCGCACGGGGACACCCATCCAGATTTCCCCTACGACCATCAAGCGAATTCTGCGGAAGCAAGACCAACGGCCAAGGCACGCGCAGGTGATAGAAGTACTGGAGTTCGACGACGATCGCATGCGACCACGTGAGTGGTCAACTGGAGTGGTCGACTCAAAGGTGGTGAATGTATCACCCTCGGCAACTGCGTTCCGCCGACTGCTAGATAGCATGGCTCGGGCTACGAAGACCATATATACACGCATGTATTCGTTCACGGATGCAGTAGTATGTGCATTGTATTATTGTATGGTTATTGTATGAACGATAACGTCTGAACTTGTGATGATTGTGTATTGCAGATTGCGGATGTGCTCCTCGCCAGCCCAACAACCGTCCGCATTGTTACTGACCACAGCGCCAGCGGTGACAGCGCGGCGCTAAACAAATTCGAGCACTCAGTAAGTTTAATGCGATGTTGTTAGTGTGTGGTATTTTGTGGTGCTAACGAATGGTATTAATACATGCTCATTTTTTAGCGTGTTCAGGTCCGCTACAAAAAGTTGCAGGCGTCGATGCACCACAAGGTAATGTAATTCACTCCTTTGAGAACCTAACAGTGCTCACCGTGCACAGTTTTTGCGTGGTGAACTCCATTGTATTGAGAACCTAATCACGTGCATTTACAGTTTTGTGTGGTGGACTCCATGCTTGTGATTGATGGTACGTAAAAAGTTTTAGCCGTGATCAATGCTTTTCTGACCCCTATTGTTTGCAGAGTCCTTCAATTTTAGCCACGCTGCTCATACGTCCAACGACGAGAACATCATGGTCGCTCTCGGATGCAGAGTTGTGCGTAAGTACTGTGCGTAAGCCAAATACTGCTTAAAATCATGCAAATTGTTGCTTACCACTAATATACGATGATAGGTGCTTTCGAGCAAAAATTCAAGCGCAAGTGGCCCAACTTTGTCAAGCATGTGATCCCAAAAGCCAAGGCTCCACGTAAGTATGGAAGCAGTGACTCAGTCACTGCTTCCATACTGTCATTTTTTACTGTGTAGCCATTCTTTGTAGCCATGTTTTTTCTGTGTAGCCATAATATATGCCAACCCTTGCTCTCGCGGTGCTGTACATATGTTGTTCTATCGTGTGCAGTGTGCGCATGTCTTTATGTATGGATGTGCGCGTGTGTCCTCCCCTTATACGCTGAACTTGTAAACGCAGTCGATGAAGCGCGCGCACGTGATCATGTCCTCGCCCGAGTTCGCAAGGTCCTCCTTGGCCATCTCGGCGATGAGCAGGAGCTTCTTGACCGAGATGGGCTGGCTCGCCATCATGTGCAGGATCTGCTCCTTCTCGCCGTTTGCCACGGGCAGGTTCGTGTGAGAGAGCATGGTGTCGAGCTCCTCCATCTTGCGCAGCGGCACCTCGAGCGTGATGTCTTCTTGGTGGCGCCCTCGGGGGATCTGGACAAATGTTGAGTAACATTAAAGAAGTAAAATATGTTGCTTAACTATGGGACAAATTCTTCTCCAAGCCCAACACCGAGCAAATATAGTAAACATTCCAACTTTTGAATCGGAAAATATGACTCAGCTCCAAAACAAATAATTAATCCAATTGGGGTGTTTGGCACTTTAGTAACCCGGGTTACCGCCATTGGGCTCAGTTGTTAATAGCCGACATGACATAAAGCACTCCAGAGTCTGACACGATTTGGTGTAGAAGAGCGGCAGATGCAAAACTATACCAAACAAAGAAATAAAGAGCGGATATTTGTCGTGTTTTATCCCAAATCCATTATATTTTCAGGTGTTTTGAGATCTTTCGAGATGGGTTCTCAAGGCCATCGATTGGCTAAACTCTCGGGTTGAACAGTCATAGTGGGACTCCTGTTGCTCGCTATCGAATTTGGATTATTTTGTCCACCCTCTTATAATTTGTAAAGAGGGTGGACTAACGAGAGTGGCACCGATTTGTGTCTGCATACATCTTTCGAGTCTGTTGCGTAAAAACGCCTTTCTTTAGTCCACTCCAACATGCAGAATCGTCAGAAATTACTCACCATTTGAACCTGTTTATAGTCAATACAGGAGTGATTGCGTAAAATATAATACATTTATTTCACTCTGATTAGTCCATACATCTAAAACACGACGCAAATTTGGATTCGTCCATACATCTAAAACACGACGCAATCCCTCCTGGAGACTAATCTTGATTCGCCATTGGCCATGAAGCTCGACGAAGCGGGAACCCACAACGCCATTAGCTGCCTGACCGACACGCGCACGCACTCTCCAAGCCACCGCCTCTCGTTCGTCCCCACAGTGCTGTCAAATGACGCCCTCTAATGCGCCCGAGAGCGCGCACTCGTACGTGAAAATCAAGACCCCCAAGCATTCGCTCACCTCCTTCCCCAGTGGCGGCGGTGGTGATACCTCCAAGCCTTTTGGAACTCAGTCGCTGAGCGTTGACGCGCCCAAGATCACGCTCGAGTGGGAGAATCTGTCGCTCTCGGTCAGTGTCAAGAACGCGCGCACGAAAACAATCGAGAAAAAGACGATTCTGCACAACGTCAATGGCTTCGCGAGACCAGGCGAGCTGCTCGTGATCATGGGTCCGTCGGGCGCCGGCAAGAGCTCGCTACTTGACTGCATCTCTGGCCGCAATCCAGATGTCCAAGGCAAAATCACGGTCAATGGCGACAAGTGGAGCGACGGCATCAAGCGCTTCGCGTCCTACGTCGTGCAGGACGACTTGTTCTACGCGACCATCACGGTGCGCGAGCACCTCCTGTTCCAGGCTAAGCTGCGCATGGGCGCCACGTTCACGAAGGAGCAGTACAGCATCCGCGTGGACGAAGTGCTCGAAGAGCTAGGGCTCAACAAGTGTCGCGACACGCTCATTGGTGGCGGCATGGAGCGCGGCATCTCCGGTGGTGAGCGCAAGCGGCTGTCCTTCGCGTCTGAGATCCTGACCAACCCATCGATTCTGTTTGTGGACGAGCCCACCTCAGGCTTGGACAGCTTCATGGCCGAGACCGTCGTGATGCAACTGCAGCAGATCGCGCGCGAGGGCCGCACAGTCATCGCGACGATCCACCAGCCGTCGTCCGACCTCTACGTGCTCTTCGACCAGTTGTACTTGCTCTCGGACGGCTCGCCAGTGTACCACAGCAAGGCGAGCGACGCGGTGCCGTACTTTGCGTCGCTGGGCTTCCAGTGCCCGACGTTTACGAACCCGTCCGACTACTTCATGCGCCAGCTCGTGGTGCTCGACAAGGACTCGGATCTCGCTGGCGTGCAAAGGCTGACGCTGCTCAAGGATACTTGGAGCAACAAGCATTCCGCCCAGCAGCAACAGCATGAAGATGCGAATTTCAACAACCAAGCGGTGATCAATATGAGCGAGTATGAAGACCCGCGCGTGGGCTTCTGGGGACAGCTCTCGGTGATCGCGCACCGCAACGTGCTGCGCATCGTGCGCGACGACATGGCGTTCAAGTCCGAGGCACTCCAGGCGATCATCATCTACGTGTTCGTGAGTCTCATCTACCTGCAGCTGGACGAGGACCAACAGAGTATCCAGAGCTTTGCTGGCGCGTTCTTCTACATTGCGATCGACCAGATGTTTGCCGCGTCGTACCCAGTGTTTGCGACTGTGCCGCTCGAGATCCCGCTCGTGTTCCGGGAGTACAAGGCGGGCCTCTACGACCTCGGTGCCTGGTACCTGGCGAAAAACGTGAGTGAGTTTCCCCAGCAAATTATAATCCCGCTCATCGGCTTCGTGCCGGCGTACTTCATGATCGGCATCGGCCACGGCTTCGACGTATACATCAAGATGCAGCTCGTCGTGATGCTGCTGCACAGCTCGTCCGTGGGCATCGGCTACTGGGTCTCGTGCATGTGTCGCCGCGTGGAGATCGCGCCGATCGTCGGCACCGTGCTCATGCTACCGTTCCTGCTCTTCGGCGGACTGCTCGTGAACACCGAGGACGTGCCGTCGTTCCTCACGTGGCTCGCGTACCTCTCGCCGATCAAGTACGGCTTCGAGGCGTTCATGAAGATCTTCTGGACGGACGTGGCCACGATCCCGTGCGACGAAGCCGTGTGTCTCGCACGCTCTGGCGCGGAGGTGCTGCGTAACTACTCGCTCGAAGACCACTCGCTCGGGTTCGACGTGCTCTGTCTGCTGGCGCTCAACGTTGGCTTCCGCGTGCTCGGGTTCGTGGCGCTCGTGGTCAACCTAAAGCGAGACAAGTGAAGTCTGCCTGCTGGCTCTGTGCTCGAACGATGAATACCTGGCTCTGCTCCAGTACGGTCGAACATCACATTTGTAGGCACTCGATTTCATCCTGGACTATAAAGAAAACTATAATGACCACCAGCATAGCCTGGACGCAGATATAGTAGATTTATGTCATCTCTGCTGTTTGAAGTAATGCCGCAAGCTCTGCGAGGTGAGCACGCCATCGTCTTCCTCCGTGCGTTGGTTGGCTTCGATCGAAGGCACACGGAACCCAAATTGCGAGTGCAGCTTGCTGACAGAGCAGCCGTTGGCCACGACAGTGTTCGAGCTATCTGTCCTTTTGATCTCGTAGATGTAGGCACTATCGCCGAATGGACCACAGTTCGCCAGCGACCGGATGTCTCGCTTGCAATAAGAGCCATCAACGAGCGTCATCCCAGGAGGGCACGCACAGTAGCACACTCGCTTCTGCGTCGCCGTGTCCACGAATGCGTACGCCATGCTGCTCTTCACAGTCGGACAGTAGAGCCTGCTCAGCATCCGGCGGAATGGGTTGTACTTAGGCAGCTCGCTTGGAACGTCGGTCAAAGTAGATGAAGCCCGTGGGTCGTTGGCAGCCTTGGTTCCTTTCAGAGCCAGGTTGATCAATGATGCCTCTCTCGCAGACTTGGAAGTAAGCTTCGTTCTTGATCACGGAAAGAGCTATTCGAAAACAGTGGTGACAGGAAGAAGGTGATCACGCCCGAGTACTTGGTGAATTCACCATTGTTCATATACTTGAGGTTGTCTTGAACGCGGAGTGTTCCACAGCTCAAAGGGTCAACAAGAGCTGTAAATTCGTACTCGATCTTGCTCGGACCGTCGCCTTCCAAGAAGTACACCGTTTGGTTCTTGAGCGCGTCGAGCCACGTGGTGATCGCACTGCACGTGATGCTGGTCAAGCACGACGAGCACTTTGGCGGGCGTGACAGCAGGGGACACCGATGGTCTCGTGCACAAAGTGGTGTTTGTTGATGACGAGAAAGAGGCTTCTGCGACCTTGTGTGTTGCGGTCGCCAGCAGCTGCAAGAGCACGACTGCAAGAGCGGGAAGAAATTTTATGGTGGACTCTCACTGGCGCTTCGATCACTTGAAGTTACTGATGCTGCGCAGGCACTTTCTTATTGGTGACTTGTTCAATCTGATTGAAAAAGTTTTGCTTGGGCACTGGAACGGAGATCCGAGAATGAGTATGCCAAAGGAGGCGCCGATGACCCCATAGCGGCCAAGCGTTGTTGCTGGACAGACGCAGCCGCCTCTTGGGGACAAGCTGTCATTGTTTCAGTATTCATCACGGATTCTCGAATACTGCTGGGCAAAGAAGGCTGGGTGCTCGATCCTTGGCGCTTTTCAGCTCTGCCCAGGGGCCAGGTGGTCGGCAAAAATTATCCAAACTGAGAGGTCGCGTTTGGTGGCTGGCGTGGCCAGTCATTTGCTTGTCTTCCTTAGGTATGCTACGCCACTTTGACTGGATGCGTGTACGCCTTGGCCGTCTGTATATTGTGGTTCTAGTGTCCCGCGATCCTCATTGGTAGTATCTCGCTTACTCGCGTTTTTCAGGTCTCGTGCCTTGAAGCTGGAACTGCTGTTTGTCGTACTGGGGGAGACAAGTCTGCCGCAAACCCCGCCTAACACGCACCACTAGCATCGCCCCGATCGCAACGAGCATCAACAACAGCACCATGAGCGCGCACAAATGCGGGAGGACCACGAACGCGCTACTGGCGTTCGGCGGCACCAGGAGACCGACCCTCACGCTCGTGCTCTGCGAGAACAGCACCTCCTCTTTAACTCGCTCGCTTACAGCAGCACCCGTATTAGTAAAGCCAAACAGCCGCTTCCAGCTCCGGATCGTGCGCTCGTTCTTGCTGTTGACGCTCCACTCGATCACGCGCGTGCGGCGCACAAACTCCGGGTCACTGTACGCCTCGCCGAACCCCGCGCCGCCGCCCGTGCACAGTTGGATGCCCTCGCGCAAGTAGCAGTACGCGTTCGTGTGGTCGTGGCCAGAAAAGGTGGCCTTAACTTCGCCCACATCCACGAGCGCCTGAAAGAGACCCGAGTGGACGTCCGATGGCTCAACCTTCTCGTTCATGGCCCCCGTGCGTCGCCAGAACTGGATCGACGCATGGAGGTACTCGCGCAGCGGGATGTGGAAGAACATGATGGCTGGTAGCGGCTCGGTCTCGTGAGCTGACTTGGTCTTCCTGGCCTCGGGCTCAGACTTGACTGGTTTTGTCTTGCGGCTCGCCCTGGAGAGCTCCTGGTAGTAATCAACCTGGTTGTCGTGGATCCAGTCGTACCGCGAGCGCACGTCTGGGTACTTCTGTGTGTCCAGACGGCCACCCGAGTCCAGAAAGTACATGTGGAACACGCTCTCGCCCTGCTTGCCCCAGGGTCCGTCCGTGGGCGCAAGCACGCTCAGCTGGTAGTTGCCTACGCCTTCGATCGCCCGTGGACCGCACTGCGTGTACGAGAAGCGCTTGCTCATGCCCATCTGCAGTACTGTCTCACGCGGGAAGCCGTAGTCGTCGTCGTGGTTACCCAGGATCTCAGCGTGTGGGATGCCGCGCGCTTCGACCGCCTTTTGGTGGAAAGCGTCATTAAAAGTCTGCACGTTATCGCCCGAGAAGACGACCAGGTCGGGTTTCTCGAGGTCCAGCAGCTTATCCACGAACGTCGCCATGCGCCTCGTTGCAGATAATATTAGGAGGGAGGCCCCAGGGCGCATCCTTGCAGAGCCAGAGCGGGTCGCCCGTGAAGTGCAGGTCCGCGAGCTGCAGCACCTTGAACGACAGCGACGTGGGCTTGGATAGTGATGCTGTTGCTGTAGTGGATGCATCTTGAGAGCTGCTGGTGATGTCATCAACCTGGCGAGCGACGAGCGGCGGCTTCTGCTGCTGTTGTTCTGTATGGAGAGCCACAGCTAGGACGCTAGTTTCCAGTAGCAGGAGCGCTGTCACGACTAGCAGACACAGGGTAGGTGGTGGTGGCGTTTGCGAAGAGCGCGACTGCCGACGTGGCATCGTCGCTCGTCTCACTTTGGTGGTTTATCTTTTTAGCTTGTGAAAATTCATATTTTGACAACAAACAAACAAAAACGAATCAGACTCGGCATTGGGCAGACATGTCATGGCATCACCATCGAAAGGTAAGCAAGCAATCGCGGCAGAAAGAAGCTCTTCGTCTTGGGCTACGCAGTTAATTACTGCACTACTGGATGGAGCGCTACCATGCACCATAGTGGCTGGCGGCGCAGTTGCGCAGATCAACAGCACGCACGCACGCACGCACCAAGCGTCGAGTGATAACCGCCGTCGCTGCGTCTATTTTGGCGAGGCTCGTGGGCTCCTGGCCATGTTCACTAGAGTGTGCTCACTCTCCTGCATAGTGCGCGTACGTCTTGTTGTCACAGCTGCACCCATCGCTGCATTTACCTCGCTGGCTGACGTGATTGGCATTAAACACATTGGAAGAGATGGCTGCCTCGCTCTCGGGCTTGCGCGATGCGCTCTCTGCGATGGGCATCTCGACCTCAACTGGCGAGCTACGGGGCGAAGCGCGGCGTCTCGAGCTCGTCATGCGTCTCCAGCAAGCCCAGGCTTCTAATCCACACGCTCTAGCTCACGCAAATATCTCCAAGACCTTGGTATCAAGCCTTCAGCATGCTGGTGCGGGTGACACGTTCTCAAGCCATATCGACTCGTACCAGCACATGGCGTTGGGTGAACTACGCAAGGTGCTGGAAGAAAGAGGACAGAGCACACAGACGCCCGGATTGAAAGGCGAAGCGCGACGCCATGCGCTCGTGCAGCGACTCGTCAACACGCACGGTCAAATGCAGCAGCCAACGACGTCGACCCAACCAAGAGAAAGTAGTGAGCTGCTGTTTGGCTTGACAAACCGAGAGAGCGTATCAGATTCTGGCGATGACGATAACACAGATACCAAATCGGTCAGCAGCTCAAGCTCGTACTCGGCGGCGAGCGAGTTTCTCTTCTTCGACTTTCCAAGCGGACGAGATGCGGTAGGCGATGATACCAGTCATGATGTTGGCTGTACCGACATCAAGCAGTTCCAACAAGAGCAATATTCAAATTGCTCAACAGTGCCAGCCCTAGATTTGAAACGCGGCACCAATAAGATAAGATCGAACGAGCGTGCAGGCAAGAAGGACAACCAGTCGTCGTTCGTCTCTGTCTCAGCGGGGGAAATGGACCAGAGTCCTACGAGTGGTGAAGATCAACAGCTTCAACGAAGTGTGCTGCACGACGAGCTCTTTGAGACGAGAAAGCAACTGCATCAGCTGCGAGGACAGCGACAACGTTCGATTGAGAAATGCATGCAAGACGCGGGCTTTGGTGTGAATCTGAATGCTCTATCGCTGCAGCTGGAGACGCTCGAGAAGGAGCGGCAGCGACTGAGGGGCAACTACTTTGCGCACGAGCTGGTGACTTCAAGTGTGCTGGCGAGATTATCTTCGTATTCAGCCGCAGCTCAGCCAGTGGAACTTGTGCAAGAAGACGCGATCCAGCTGCTGGAGAAAGTGCAGGAAAAGCTGCGAAAGCAAGTCAAGCAGACCAAAGAGGCGCTCGAGATCATCAGAAATGCGCTTGAGGCTGACAACAACAACAACAGTGACTCCAGCACCAGCACCCCATGTGATACCGAGGCTCAGCTAACTACGCGCATCCAGCAAATCAGCGAGTTTCTCTACCAGCAAACGATAGACTCTGGCATGCCTTCATGGCGCTCGGTCGGTTCTTCGTCTTCTGCAGCTTCGTCGAGCTCCTCCATGTCCAGCTGCTCCGATCCAAGTCTCCCAGTGCTGACGAGGTGTCAATCAATGCCAAGCGCCACGTTCAAGGAGACATGGAAGGACCTTGAGCCGGAGCAGAAGCAGCAACTGTGCTATGATCTCCGATCTGCCGTATCGTTTCGAATCAAGCGTGACCGCATCTCTCTTGGTGGTCAGCTTGGCAGTCGTACGACTCGTACCCAACCAGTAGGACTGAGTGAGAACACAGCAGCCTACTCGTCTCCATCTCAAGCCGACCGACTCGGCATCAAGGCTCTCTTCCTCGAACAAACGCAGCGCAGCGTGCTGGAGACCAGTCGCACGTACCAGCAGGCGGTCGCACTCGATCGCGACCACGCCATTAACCTGGGCAACTACGCGCGGTTCCTTTACCTGGTGTGTGGGAACCTCGACCTGGCTCAGGAGCATTTCCAGCTCGCAATCCAATCCGACCCGCTGAATGCACAGAACCTTGTGAACTACGCGAACTTCCTCAAGCGCGCGCGTCACAACCTGGACCAGGCGGAGAAGTACTACCAGCAGGCACTGCGACTGGCGCCGAATGACGTGAACGTCATGGGCAACTACGCCAACCTGCTCATTAAGAAAGGAGGTGGCAGTAGTGAGGCGAAGCATCGAATGGTGAGGGCGAAAGAGCTCCTTGAGCTCGCGCTTCGACTCGCTCCAGGTCATATCCAGAACCGACTGCAGTACGCCACGGTGCTGGCTGCGGTTGGAGATCTCAGCTCCGCCGAACGGTGCTACGAGCAGCTCGTCAGCACCATTGAGCAGCAGAAAAGTCGGGCGGTGAGCAACCAAGAGAGTTCAGCAAAACCAAATGCAGACAAACAACACGCTCACGTGTACGGCAACTACGCGAATTTCCTGCTAAATCAACGTCAGTGGGAGCAAGCCAAGCTCATGTACTCGAAGGCGCTGGCGCTGCTTCCGAGACACCCGCTCCTGCTGCGCAACTTGTACGTTGGTGTCTGTTGGAGTATCGACGATGACTTCGATACGCATTATGGACTGACTGCCTGCCTTGTGCTTGCTGCCGTTGTTGAGCAGCTCGAGGTTTCTCAAAGAGAGCAAGCCGCATTTCACTCCCAGGTAATAAATAGCAAGCGAAGGAGAGCAGAGCAGGTGAAAAACTTCGACCGAGGATTCAGGGAGCATACAAGGCTTGGAAATGGATGCATGGACGGCCATCACTGTAATTCGTTGGTGGCGAACCACCAGTGTAAATACAAGTTGAAGATCATTGAAGCTCTATTGAAGATCTACAATCCGACATACACTCTGCATCGAATCGCGAGCAGCTCCACAGTGGATCCGTTCAGTGGCGTTATCGCGAGAACAGGCACATCCGGTTTCTCTCTCTCAAAAATAGGCATCGGCCTTGTCTGGCACGACGGAAACGCAGGTACAGAAGTGCAAATGTTGACCGAGCGGCAAATGTTGGCTGTCCGTGAAAGTTGACCGAGCGGGGTTGTGTCGCCCCCAAGATGCGACGAGTTCCGTCGGTCCATCTGATTGCAGTTCTGGTTATCAAGAAGAACGATCCAGAAGAACGATATCGATGGGACGTGGAGGCGTCACCGCGTGAGCTTGAGAGTGAATCCTGTGGTGGCCCTGCCTCAAATTCTTGGTGCGTGTCTTTTGCCAGAGCTCTCGATCGACTCAGCTGGCATTCGGGCAGCAGCCAGCAGCTGTGTTGTCAATCAACTTAATCGCCAGATTATAAAAACCTCCCCAAATCGATCCTGCCAAAATCAATATACTGTCTAAGTTTAATATTTTTATGTCTACTCCGCTTCCCACACTGTTAATACAGGAGCTCAATATTCCCTCCTATACTTATTAATCAATCGACAAAACTATTAGATACTGTTGTTACATTTTCTCTACGTTCGCACCACAAAAAAATGAAAATACAACTTTGAGCCATTTTGGGGTGACAATACAACTTTCGAAAGTTCATCCAGACACGATGTATTTTTCAAAAGTTGTGATTTTGTCATAATCGCATTTTGCTTGAACGCGGCCTAAATTATTTCATGCTGCAGGGATCAAGGAGCATACAAACTATCGTAAAATACCAACATAAGCATTGAAGGCGATACACAACATGTAGTAATAAATGTTAGTGTACTTCCAATTACATGACATGTGTGGATACCAGGCGGATGTTAGACGTTTGGAGCCCCAAGGAAAAAATACATTTCCTTGCATACTCAATAAACTGTGGTAGTCAATAAGAAAGACATCTATTGACTTGGGGAGGTTTGTGTATTCCGTCGGTCTGACTAAATAATGCGGTGCTGTTTTGAATTGGCACTAGCTGTTTTCGCGGAGCGTCACGTAAAGGCTTGTCAGTTCCAAGTTCTGGTGGTCACTTGTAAACAGCCAGCCATAGTGAATCACAGTCAATTGCCAATCGCTCAACCGAAATGCCAGATGTTCACGAATGCCAGGTGTTCACGCGGCTCCGATGACTCGAGCCAGCATAAACATCGAGGCTTTCGGTTGCTCCGACATTCCTGTGGTCCAGCTGGTTGGGTTGACTGTGAGCGGCTTTTCATACAATTGGCTTAATCTACCAGCTCCGAGCAGACGAAAAGAAGAGGCTGAGCAAAACCGACTCGACTTAATTCGCTGATCAAAAGAAAATGTAGAGTCATGGTGGGGTTCGTTGTACTTCAGCGCCTAAAGCTAAGCTCACTTGCCAATTCGCGTCTTCCCACACACACAGCACAGCCGCCACCACCAGATTTACCACCAACCTACAGCCATGAAGTGTGTCTCCATCTCGCTTTTCCTGGTCGCGGCCATGACGATTCAGACGACCGAGGCGCTCAAGAAGTACCTGAGCAACATCCCGAACGGCGCGTCGTTCGCGCAGGACCTCGGCCACCCGAACAAGGACGACAGCCTCTTCACGGACTTCGCCACGGCCTTCCTCGGTGCCGAGAAGACCTGGACGCCCGCGTTCTGCAAGGCCACGTTCCCCGGCACAACCATGACCAACGGCGAGGCCTTCGGCGACCCGTGCTGTACGTGGAAGGTTGGCGCCACGCCGTCCAACACCGTCACGGCGTTCACGGACAAGCCGACCACGAAGACCGTGTGTGCCTCGGCGGCCGCCCCGGCGGCGGCGGCGACCCCTGCTCCAGCGGCGACGACGGCCAAGCCTGCTGCTGCGGCAACCCCAGCTCCAGCGGCGACCACGGCCAAGCCTGCTGCTGCCGCGACCACGGCCCCTGCTCCGGCGGCGACCACGGCCAAGCCTGCTGCTGCCGCGACCACCACGGCCCCAGCGGCTGCCACGACCTCGGCCCCTGCGGCCGCGACCACCAACGCTCCAGCTGCCGCTGGGACCAAGCCGGGCTACGCTCCTGGCAAGGTGATGCCAACCAAGGGCAAAGGCTGCACGATCAAGAACAAGGGCAGCAAAGGCAGCAAGGGCAAGAGCAACATGCGCGGCTCGAGCTCCGGCTCGGCGCGAAAGGACTCGGGCGGCGCCAAGCAGACCTCGTACTAGGCCAGCGTCCAACGCGAGTAGACGTGTCGAGATGACCCCGACTCAGCTCTGACGCGCTCAGTCTGGACGTAGCGATAGCTGGCAAATCAGAGCGGCGTGGCGTCGCTCGTAGCTCCTTAATGTTTTGCATCATGTATGCTTGTTGCGTTGCTGTTCTGACGTACAAATACAGACCCCAACTTTGAGAACCGCATGTCATGGATCGCTCTCGTCTTGTGCTCATCATTGCTCTTCCCATTAGTGCGTTTGCAGGATACAGGTAGCCTTGCTAGCGGTCGTGGGGAAGATCGAGGCACTGGCTGACTGACTGGGTTGCCTTGCTGGTTGAGTTGGTAGGTTGTGGACGACGTGGTGAATCGAAGACTGACCAGGTGGGCGACTTGTGAAAGCCCGCCGACAACCAACGGTAACGTCCTAGGGCCATTGTGAAATGTGGACATTGTTCGTGGCCTATGTCACACAGGCGATAGTTGAGGAGCGCGGTCACTTCCACATCTGTCCTCGGAGAAAATGGCGAGAGTCAAACTGATCACTTCACGCCTTCTTTTTTAGAAGTTACCTATTTTTAAATCAATTTTCAACTAACTGTAAAAACATGCGAGAGCGATTGAATGATCGAGGTTTGAACTTGCCACCGAGCGATTCCGTTGGTCCACATGGCAGCTCGTGGAAATTCTAAACGGCTCCGGAATTTGAACTTGAATTTTCATGTAACGAACTCAGGCAATCAGTGTTTGAAGGCGACGTGCGTCGCACGAAATCTGAAAAAATTTCACGATAGGATCAAATTTCACGAAATGTGTTTGCCTGCTGACTCGTTTTGGTGGTGTTTACCGCCCAGCCTGGAACTGACTCGTAATTGACTCGATGAGATGGGTGCACTGGACGTTGAAGAGAGAGCCAAAATGATTTCCCTATCCGGATAACAACAGCACCACCAGCATTCGTGAAGGTGTCGAATTTTTCAACTGCGTTGTTCATTATTCCATCCAGCTCTCCGTCGTTTCTTACTCGCTGGCTCAAGCATGTGGCTGGCA
>JAASFY010000495.1:0-21170 GCA_023334035.1 Globisporangium okanoganense
GCAATAGCCACCTGCCACGAGCTCAGAGATCCCACAGACGCTGCCGTCACCCAGACTGGTACAGTCACTGGTTGTCGTGTACCCGCGGCTGGTCTGGAAGTACGAGACGACGCCAGTGATGCCGAAGATGGCCATCTTGAACAACCTCGGGTCCAAGTGGAAGGCCGTCGCGTACTTCTCCGAGGGGCTCATCTCGCCGGCCTTCCAGCGATAGTTGATTCCGTCTAAGTACGCGGGCCAGTCGGGCCCAGACCAGGGTGCTGGCTCACGTACTCAGCCCTGCAACGAGTTGCGCCAGACGTTCTCGTACTTGGTGACCACTCGCCCTGGACCAAATAAGTCCTTGAGCTTGGTGAGGTCGCTGCGAAAGTCCTCCAGGCGGCGCGTCGGATGCACTCGGGCGCTTTCTCTTTCAGGCTCAGCAACGACAGAGGACGACAGGCAGAGAGCGATCGCTGCCGCCGCGCAAACAGCGAGACACGTTGGGATCGCGACCATCAGGGCAGAAGCGGCTGACTGAATGACCGACTGACGGTCTGTGAGGCTCGGCCATTTGACGCCGGACACTGGCATAGAGAGAGCTCAGCGATTCTGCTGAACTCGCCATCTGGAACTGCTGTTCTGTACAATGGCTGACCGCGTCTTGGGTCCAATACTTCTGTTGAACTCGCACAGTGGGAAGTCTATGATTAAGAGCTCTGGCCTGGCTTAATGCTCTGGTCTCTCTCTTCCTCCAGGTTTCCTGACACACCGGATTGAAATGGATACATTTGACAATACCGTACCATATACAATACGACTCGAATGCGTAGTTACGGAGTTCTTAAAGAGTACCGTAGATACGTATTCGAGCAGCAGCGCTTCTCGCCTGCCCCGACTGAGCTCTCCGCCGCGGTTTCTATCGCTACGGTGTGCTCGCTCTCCCAGTAAACCACTGGTCTGTAGAATGTGTGCATAATCTGGTCGCTTCCAGGCTCGTGACATGCATCTTCTTCTTGCAAGGCTCTACTTTGTCCTCCTGGGGCGGACACCAGTCGAAAGCGCGTTCAGTTGAGGGGGAGGGGGCTTGTGACACCAGCTCACTATTACTACTGAGTTAACCGGAAATGAGTACCTGTGTGTGGGCGACGTGTTTTGCTTTTTGCTGGCCTCATTATTACATTCACAAGCGAGCATCGGCAGCCGCAGCCGCAGTCTATCTACTGAAGGCTTGGTTTAGTGGTTGGCAATTGAATCCATTCTTTCATATATTACTGCCATTCTTTCATATATTGAGCAGTCCAGCCTCTCACTCCTTTCACCCTTCTCTCGTTGTAATCTTCTGCTTTTTCACACTACACTTTTTCACTCTTACAATCTCTCTCTCAATACAGACTCGACATTCGCTCTAGCCGCCCAGTGGGATGCTCATGGCCTGCTTGATCTCCGTCCCAGCGTACGTGATCATCACGGCCGTGGCCTTGGCGATCTTTGGGCCACTGGAGAGCGCCTTGGCATTCATGGTCGTGGCGCCCAGTGCCTTGGCCTTGTCACCCAGGCCCAGGTCTGATTCCGACACGGCGTCGGGGACCTTGCCAGGGAATGTCTGGGCTTCTTCAGCCAATGCAGCGCTCTGTTCAGAGAGCTCTGGGACGGATGTCGCGGCGGTCTGAACGTTTTCGAGCAGCTCGACGAGCGCGTCCCGGAGCTGGGCCACGGGCTTGGAGAGGTGGTCCATCTTGCGCAGGTCGAGCTCCTGGTCGCCGCACATGACAACGATCTTGCCGTCCTCGTCAGTGCTGGCGCTCAATGGTCCAACGTCCTGGACCTTGGCGAACTCCTTGACAAAGATCACGACGCCCTCCTTGAGGCCGCTGACACCAGCCTCCAGCGCCAGCTGCTTGCGCAGCGAGAAGATCGAGACGTTGACGTCCCGGATGAACGCGTCCTGGCTGCCCTTGCGCTCGATAAAGAGCCGACCACGCTTGACGATGAACTGCGTGGGGGACAGGTTCGTTGGCTGGTCCACGGCCGAGTTGAGGTTCCCGAGCGCGTGCTCCGTACGCTCGTAGGCGTCCCGCAGCGCCTGGTTCGCGCTGACCTTAGCCTCGACCTCGACCTGCGTGAAGACGTACTCGTTGTCCTTGTCGTCGAACTTCCACAAGTCCAGGTCGACGCGGCCTGTGGCTGCGATCGAGAGCCGCACCTGGGCCTCGCCCTGGATCGCCGCGGCCGCCGCGTCCAAGTTCTCCTCGCTCTGCGCGATACTGTTGTGGATCTCGACCATCTTGTTGAGCGGCTCGGCGGCCTGCTCGAAGAACGCGTCAAAGTCCGGGATCTTGGTCTCGCGCATCTCGACCTCGTCGAGCTCCTTGTCCGCGGGGTCGCGCGGCGTGTTGACGTGCTTGCTCATAGCGGCGCCGGAACAGACTTGGCCCATGGTGATGAAGGTTGGAAGGGTACGGACCTGGGGTCGTGGGTGGAGGGTGAGGAGAAGGCCGCAGATTGCAGAATGAGTGAGGTTGAGCTCTTGGCTCAGCTGAGAGAGAGGTTGGGGAGAGAGAGAGGCGGTCGGTGGGGAAAAGTCGCGGCACGCGTGACGCAGGACGCGCCTGTTTCATCTGCACTTGTTTCTTTCCACAAGCAACCTTCACTCAGACTACTTTATAGGAAAACGACCCAAGTCGGCACGAAACATCTTGATATGTGTATGCTTTGTGAACCCAACGGATGTAATTAGTCACCACCAGTGGTGCTGAAACATTGGAAAGTGAATGGGTACACTTGGCTTGCGCGACGCTCGCCAGTGGTTTCTTGACTCGGAGCGAGTGAGTGTTGGTTTTCTGAAACCCACAAGAGAGAGCCGGAGTGAAGGCTGGCTGAACTCTTTTTCCACGAAACAGAGCGATTTTCGACAATGCCGTACAGTACATCTTGCAATAAAAACCACTCAAATATATGTATTTGTATACTATATGTATTATTAGAGGATACAGTTGTGCTCACACTCAGGCTGGTGATCTAGTACATAGAAATGATCTTCCTTCCACAGCCTATAATATTAATTCTTGAAGGTTATTTATGTTATCTGTTCCTTCCTGAAACGCCGAAACCTGACCAGAAGACTGGAACGAGAATCTCTCTCTCATTCTCTTGAGAAAGGATTCCGATCTGATCTCCAGATGCCACGAGCCACGAGCCCATGGTCAAGAGCCCAGTTCAGTGGCGCACATCCTTCATGCTGATCCGGTGTGCGCGTGAGTTGAATGTCCACTCAGGTTCGATCTGAGGACCCCCTCCCTCTCAACCAACAGCTACAGTAATCACCAGCCAACAGCTCAATACCTGCGTCTCACTTGACTTATTCAACACTCTTCACACCAGTTTCTCTTCGGGACTCGCACTCACCACACGTGAGGACGACATCCTCCTGCTGCTACTACCGCCAGCAGCTGAACAGCTATTGAGTCTCGAATGAGGTGGCGAGCCTGGGGTCGAAGGCGGCGTCTCTGAACCAAATGCAGAGGCCTGCAGCTGCTCTTGTCTCCGCGACTGTGAACGCCCCACGAGCGCTCCCATACTGTTCTTCCTACCAGACGTCTTCGCATCAAAACGTGCGCTCTTCGGCGCAGAAGAGACCCTGGATTTGCGCTTCTTGGGCGTCGCGAGCGCCTCGGCGAGCAGCCGGCGGTGCAGGATCGACCGGTTCACGCAGAGCTTCACCGCTACTTTCTATCAAAGCCATATACAGAGGCCACTAGAGGTCAGTACTAACCAGGCCACCGTGATACAAAGAGCCCTCAAGGCTACGACGTACATGGATGCGCAGGTACATTTGCTCTTCGCGCCACTTGGCGCTCTTGAATTCGAGTTTGGCGTGCGTCTTGCGGTGCTCATATAGCGGTCTCAGTGAGCTCATGGCGGCCACGGGTCTCGTTCTACTCGGTAGTGAGAACTGGAGTGGTTCGCCCTGGAGTCGCCGTCGCTCAGACTGCTGCTCGAAGCGTAGGATGCAGACCCGTTCTCGTGCCTGGATGCCGCGGATGAGGCTCTGGATCTGCAGCACGGCCTGCTGTTGTAGCTTGGCGACCACGCGGTGGATCCGGTTACGCATTCGGAAGCCCCGATATGTGTTCTAGGAGAGATCATGGTTGGCGACAATGTTAGCAAGCCCCAGTCTAGCCACTATACGGACAACGTATACCTGTGAAGTATACCTGGACTAGGATGACGGCCTTGAGCCGCACTTCGTCGTAGTGCCGCGCGAGCAAGTGCACGTACCCAAAGCGAGTGAGGAAGCGCTTCACACACGCCTACAAACCCCATATAAAGTCATCAGATCCCGTAGATTAGACATCGTCGAGCCAGCGAGCCTATGAGTTTCCAAGCGTAGCTGTTGGGGGGGGGATGGTTGATCACCACGCACCTGAATGAGCGTTGCAGCACTATACACACGCTCTTTACGAGTCCTCACGTCCAGTTTTTTGCCTGCTCTGTCGTTCACATCCTTCCGCCATGGAGAGATTTGCTGCGAGCCTGGGTCTAAAAGACCAGCAGAGCCCTCGGCTTTCTTTAGGCTCTCTCTCATATCCGAGAGCTACATAGCCACACACAGAGTTAGTGTTTTTGTTACAACTCTGTCAATGGCGAACCAAGGCGAGTAACTGAACATACGTCGAGGCGAATGGCTCGTAGGCTGTTAAGCTGCTGGCGGATCTCGTACGTGACGACCCGCGGACGACTTCGGTACCCACGATAGCACGCCTGGAGCTTCGTGGCCGCCCAGTTCTCCAGCAGAGCCTTTTCTTTGCGCTCCTTGTGCAGCTGGGCCATGAATTTGTCGCGCTCCTAGTTTCTCCCAGTCCAAACACAGACACGTTAGCCCCATCATAGATATTTTAGCCAATGCAGTTTGGGATATAAGGGCCTACCTGGATGAGTTCCTGATTCAGGCGATTCACTGGGATCGGCAACGACGGCAGACTGCGGCGGAACGCGGGCAGCTGGGCCTGGTACTTGCCTTTCTGCTGGTTGCGCACCTTCTTTGGGTTGCATGGCTGCCCGTAGACGTGTGTGGCGTGGAGATCTCCCTGGTTTCTGCTGCCACTCACTGGCTTCTTCTTGTCCTGAGGCAGCCCACCACTAGGCTTGCTGGGCTCGCTAGCATTGTTGCTGTTGATCGCCAGCAGCGAGTTCTGCCTCCGCTTGAGACTGAACGGCCGCGAGGTCACGACGGTCGACACGACGTTCGAGTGCGTGAGCTGCGTCGTGTAGAGATACGAGGTCGTCATGCCGTTGCATCCCACAAAGCACCGCGTCTCGAGAGCTCTCTGGAGTGAGGCTTCAAGCGGGTCCTCTGGATCTACTACCGCATCTGCACCCAGCTCAGTACTGCATTCCTCCACACCATCAGCGCCATGGCTCTGCTTTGGTGTGGAGGCCATCGAATCGTTTAAACGGCCATCGTCGTCTTCTGTATTGAGCGCTGGGCTCGTGCACTCGCGCTCAGTCAAAGTGACAAAGAGTTCGACGTCCTGTGGCTGTTCCCTCATCGCTACGGCCATCATGAGGGGCTCGCTCCCAGGTCCTTCAGCTCAAGTCAATTTTACACAACAGACTCAATCAATAGAGAATAACACGGTGGTGTCGAGTCGCGCCGTGATAACCGTTCGTTCGCAAAAGGCTACGAAACGCTCCTCTTATAGAGCACATGGCTCGAAAAGTCACACATGATCCGCCCCTTTAATACCTGCCACATTGGACTCCATACACGAGAGAAACCGGGGCTCTCTCTATGGCAATGCCAGGCGAGCAGCTCGGTGGTTCGCGGGTGGCCATCCTGGAGAAGCACGAGTGGCTACGAGTCCAGGTAACCAGCCACTTTGCCTATTGAGGAATTCACATTGTAGGCTTCTAACTTCTCGCTCTTGGCTTATCCCACTATCTCTAGGAGCAAGTGCGCCACCAGCGGATCGTGAACGTGAACCAGGCCATGGGCCTCACGCCCTGTCTCTACTTTGGCACACGTCGGTGTACCTACAGCGACGTCGTGTCCATCGTAACGACCGTCAAGCCCATCCCGAGGCTCACAGCTCATACCTCACCACACAAGGTGCCGAATGGCTCAGCAAGCTCAGCAGTGGTCGTTTGGGCCGAGAAAGTCCTAGCTTCTTCAAAAGACCCCAGGGCTCGCGAGCCTGAGCGGCCATTCGTACGCAGCGTAAGCGAGGCCTGCTCGTACACCAGCGCCCCACTCGAGGGCGATCGCCACCGCAAGCGCCGCACCAACGAGACCCAGGCCTTGGCTCTGACAGCCGAAACCAAGTTCTTCATGACCAAGCTACTGGACAAGCGCTGCGAGCGCTTTAAGCGTGAGCACGAGGCCGCGCTGGTCCTCCAGCGCACGTACCGTGGCTACTTCCTCAGAAGAAAGTTCCTTGAAATGAAGGCCAAGCTTCAGATCCGCAAGCGCATCCGCGTCAATCTCGTTAAAGTCACGAAAGGCACAGCGATCATCACCGGTGAGAAGGACCGGCGGGCGCGTATACTCGCTATACACAATGACGCAGTCCGGAAGATCCAATCCCAGTTCCGACGGTGGTGTGCGCTCAAGTGTATCGCGAAAGAGCGCGCTATACGCCAGTATACACAGCTGCAGAGCCATGTGAAGCGCATTCAGCGGTCTTGGCGAGCGTGCATGGCTCGAAGTGCGACTTGGAAGCTGCATAGTCAACTTATAGAGCAACGCCAGCGCGGTCTGGCTATAGTGATCTCAAGGCTCTTCTTGGGCTACCAGGCTCGCCAGCGAGTCCGACGTATCAGGATTCACCGGAAGATCCTTGCAGCCCAGAGGATACAGTGGGCCTTCCAGCGCGTCCACGCTGAGAAAGCCCGGTATCTCCACCACCGACGGTGTCACGACGAACTGAGGCACAAGGCAGCCATCCAGGTACAAAAAATGGTTCGGGGGTATGTATACCGAGCACGTGTACTTCAGCTGCGTATACACGAAGAGCTCAGCATCCGGGTAGCGTGCGCCGTGAGCCTTCAGCGTGTAGCGCGAGGCTTTCTCGGACGGCAGTACGTTCGTTTCCAGCGCGCTTTCCATGCCCAGGAATGCGCTTTGCGCTGTAGTATACATATCACGCGTATAGTGCGCGGTTTCCTCGCTCGCAGGGCTGTGGTGATCGAGAAATTGGTTCAAGAGACCGATTTGCTCATCCAGACGAGGCGAGGCAACATCTCGACGATCATCGATCTGCTCGATGGCTATGGGGCTGTGGACGACCAGCCGGCCGACGTGACGGTCGTGAACCCAGCGACGAAGAACAATTTCCTGCACTTGGCCGCCTGGCACGGCCATTTCGAGATTTTGACACACGTTATCCCAAAGATCCTGACAAGCAGCTATCCTGGGATGGTTTATGCACTCAACACCAGAGGTGAATCACCACTGGAGCTCGCGATCTTGTATCATCATGAGAAGATCGCTGCGTACCTACTCGCGACCACGTCGTCGCTCTTTGAAGAGGCCGTGAACTCAAGCTCACAGGTCCATAAGAAGGTTCTCAAGCCGTCGGGTCGTGAGCGCTCGTTGCTGTTACAGGCCGCACGTTGTGGCATGGGCTCGATCGTGGCCAAGCTCATGCTGCTGTTCCCACACATCTTTACGGGCCAGGAGAAGGATTCGTGGACCAAGCAAACCATTCTCCATGAAGCCCTGCTGTTCAGTCAGTCCCAGTGTGAGAACCCAAGACAGTTTAGCGATCGCCAGGAGCAGATCTTGACCACCATGACGACGATCCTGACCAAAGTGCCGCAGGTGAAGATCAACGACCAGGACTTTGTCGGCTTCACGGCGCTGCATATTGCAGCGCAGTTGGGGAATCTGCAGGCTGTGAGGTTACTGCTCGAGTATGGTGCAGACGTGACGATCGCTGATGTTTTGGGGAGGACAGCGTGGCGGATTGCATTGCTCCACGGTCACGAGTCGTGCTTCCTCGAAATCCGACGCAAGTGGCTCGACAGTGTCGCTCTATCGAATGGCAATGCGTCGGCGCTCATGGCCCAGGGCAGCTCACAGGAGTTCGACGACTGCGACAGCTCGAGCAAGGCGCTCGTGAGCTCGGCCATGCGTACACTCAAGTGCGCTCAGCAAATGCACCCCCAGCTTGAAACGGAGCTCGTGAGCGCCTGTAAAGCTGGGAACCTCGACAAAGTCAGGTTCTTCATTGAAGAATTCCACGTTTCGATCAATGTGACGGAGCGAACGGGCGATGGCGACTCGCTGCTGATGCTCGCGTGTCACTCTGCCCACATGCCCTTGATCAAGTACCTGATTCAAATGGGTGGCTACGAGGACGCTGAGGCTCTGGATGTCAATTATGTCAACAATGTCGGGAAGAGCGCACTCGAGTCCGCTGTGGGCAACCTGGGGATCCTCAACCTACTGGTTGCTGAGTGTCGGTCGTTAAATCCCAGCCACCCATTTGGGGTCAAGAGGCGAAGTGCGGCCCACGAAGCGGTCCGAAGGGGCTTCCACATCCGCAACTGGCTCAATGGCTCGGCTGCGTTGACCTCCAGTATGCTCATCACCATGACTGATGGGGATGGACGCAGTCCGCTCCATGATGCAGCGGCATTTGTGCACGTCCATTCAGCAAAGACACTGATCAACATTGGTGTCAGTGTGAGCCAGCAGAGTGAACAAGACCAGCGAACGCCACTCCATGAAGCCTGTCGGGCGGGCAATGCGGTCATTGTTAGGCGTATGCTACAACAGAGCTTGCGGCTACGAGCAGTCGTTGATCTGAAGGATGTTGACGGTCGGACACCGTTCTTCGATGCAGTTATCTCGGGATCGATCGACTGTGTACAGCTCCTGTTGGGCGCTAAGGCTGACAGCAAGCGGGACAGCAAGCGGGACAGCAACAGCAATGTTGACGAGGGGCAAATTTTGGCAGCCCAGGTCGATGCCCACGGCTGTGGACTGCTCCATGAAGCTGTGGGGAACGTCAGCAATGAAGGTGATAGTGACAGTGTTATCAGTGCTGAGAACGCGATGGTCGAGTTTCTGATCTCCAGGCTCCCATCGAGTGCTCTCAACCAACAACTTCCTCCAAAGTTGCTGTCGCCGCTTCACGTTGCAGCCATCGCTGGGAATACGTTTGCAGTCGAGCGATTGCTTCAGCAGGTAGCGACCAACCGAGACGCACTGGACTGGTGCCTCAGAGGGATACGGGATTCCGACGGCGAGTTGGCGATCCACAGTGGTGCACGGCACGGGCAATTGTCGGTGGTCGACAAATTCATAGCTTTTGGCTTTGAAATCAACGAAATCGACGCTTCGACTGGCAACTCGCTACTGCACTCTGCGGTCCAGGGGACTGCTCTGCCCAGTTCTGTAAATCAGCAGCAGCAGTCGGCTGCGGCCACAATCATGCTCGTAGAAGCTCTGATACAGCGCGGGAACCCGGTCGCAGCATATAACAAGAGCGGCTTTCAGCCGCTGCACCTCGTAGCCTCAAGTCCCAACAGCCGAGAGCAGACAGCGCTGCAGATCGTCCAAGTACTCGTGAAGCATAACGCACCGGTTGATGCGCCTTCCCGGACACACTCGGATTCCTCGTCGACACCGATCCAACTGACCGTCCAACACGGTACGCCCATAAAATTGGTCGATGGACCAGACTCAGAGTAGTGATTTGACTGACCTTCGTGCCGCTCTTTTTGTGAATTCGCGGTCATAGGCAACACGGAGATCGCCCACTTCCTGCAAATACCTCTGGACGGGAACTCATCGTGAGGTAGCGAACGCCAGCACAGTCGGATCAACTTGGCCAATATAAATAGCATTCCTCGATAGATACAGGCTGTCATCATCATCAGCCAGCTGCTGTCAGCGCCTTCGTCCAGAGAATTCGTCTCGTCAACAAGTCGTCCAACGGACTTGGTTCAACTGGGTTGGAGCTCAATGATGAAGAGTACTGGGTCTTGTGGGTCTTGTTGGGGGAAGCAAACGCTTGGATAAAGTCTTAAGACCGATGACTTTGTCTTGATCTCCAATCTGGTGTCTTTCGTGACTTAGCCGTCCATTTTCTTGAGTAGGACTTGCATCAGCTCGGGTTCGCGCTTCTGGACGAGTTTCAGCACTGGGAATGACACTGCGACGGGCGTCGCAAGTGGGGTGCAGTTAATCTTGGGCGCCTCACGGTCAATGCTCGTCCAGGAATTCGAGCGGTTCGTCAAGCAAAATGGCGTCGAGCCGGCGTAGACCTCGGTTACGCTTCCCTTCGTCCACTTCGGGATCTCTTGGATGCTTGTCAAGTGCAGCAACAGCTGGTCGCACGACCCTGGAGTACTGCTGTTGTTGTCAGGTAAACCCAGACTCGCAGGCAGCTCGCGAATCGGATTTCCACTCAGCATGAGTGCGCTGTACGAGTGGTTGAGAAAGAGACTCGCTGGGACTTGCTGGATCCGATTGCTCCCGAGAAAGAGCCACTTGATCTCGAAGTTCAGGAGCGTATCTGGGATCTTTGTCAGTCGAGAGCCTTCAATGGTCAATCTCTCGATCAGTTGCGGCCACTTGTGATGGAGATCAGAGGGGAGTGACGCCAGGTCTGTCAGCGTAAACTCGACATCACTCGCTGGGAAGGTTGGAACTTGCAAGCCCAGTGGAAGTTCTCGGATGCCAGTGACCAGCACCATGCGAAGCGTGACAAAGTCTGGCTGGAGACTGGAGACGATAGCTGCACTCTCGTTCCATGTCTGGATCTTGCTGTTGAAGATCTCGAGCGAGCTCAAACTCGAGAGCAACTGGAGTTCGTGGGGCATCTCGAGATGCACGCAGTTGGAGATGATGAGCGCCATGATCTGGTGCGTCTCAACGCTCTTCAGCTCTGCAGCGATCTCAGTCGCAGATCCGCTCACTCCCATTTTCTTGCAGTTGATCTCCAGAGCCAGACAGGACGAGTGGCGCTGCAACCACGGCTGCACCTCGACGTGGCACGTCACGCCGCCTCCATTGCTGCGCTGGACAAGAAACGGCGACCGCGTCAGCGAGTGAACCGTGATCGTCAGGATCGCAGCACCGTAGCCAAGAAAGAGATAGCGGCGTCGGTGATTTCCTTGCGGACCCACAGCCACGAGAGATCGCACAGATGTTGCTTGCACGATCCCAACCGCCTTTGTTGGGGTGGGGTTGCCATCGCAAGGCGCGATAGGAACATGCCTGATGCCACTAGGACCGGTATAGATTGAAGCGCACTGTACGCGCTGCTTGAGCGTCTCAATGCTGAAGGTGATCACTAACGCGTTCAGACGCGATGCAATGAGCTCGAGCCACGTGTCGATCATCAATTCCTGCAACTGTGTGAGGAAATTGGTGGCCCATGCGACGTCGAACCACTGAGGCTGTCCCTGAATGCTCTTGAGCTCGATGTACCCGACAAGTGGCGAGACGATCGTGAAGCAGCAGCCCAGCAGCACACCGACGAGCAATCGGAAGTAGCGTCTGCAGCTCTCGTCGCGGAGCCAGAGGTAACGTACGAGTGCCGTCGACCAGCAGTTGAGCGTCAGCGAGATCCCAACGTACACGTACAGCGCTGTGTTCGAGATGGTTTTGCCCATGACATACATGGAATACGTCTGCGATGCGATCTCGACCACCTTGCGCACGTCCCGCACTGCATCAAAGTGATCGCTATCCATGTCAAACAGGATCGCCCACGCCTGGCGCAGTCTCTGCAGCACGTAGGCATAAATCCGCTTTGGCTCTGGCGAATTCGTCTCGGATGTCAGCAGCTTGGGTGCTGGTGACTTGGCAAAGAACACAAGTCGGCGAAGCCTGATAGACCAAACAAGAGCCCGGACCAGCGAATACGTGTGAATAGCTGCGACCGCTGCACTCGTAAGTAGCACGCACGTCGCCACGCTCGACCGGAAGAAGTGGTCGAGTCGAAACACGCGCAGCAGCTTGTTTAAGTCGCTCCCGTTGACAGCAATCATTGAGTACTCCCACGCTTCGTAGCTATAGCCGACTGCGTGCACGACGTGCAGAGTGAGCAGCAGTGCCCAGAGACACTGATATACAGCAGGGCGTTGCAAGACGAGCACTCCTGTCGTCGTCGCACGGCGGCTTGCTTCGGCAGTCGCATTCCTGGTGGCAACTTGGCTACTAGTTTCGACGGGACCGACCGAGTTCATGCTGGCGGACGAAGTGGCGACTGTCGGCAACGAGATAGAGAGAGAGGCTGTAACAAACGACCGAGCCAGACCGCGTGATCTGGTTCGCTATTTTCGGGAGTCCGCCGCCGCTTGTCTCGTGCTATTCTCGTCTGCTATAAATGTCCGCGCTTGATTCAGAGTTTGAGACTGGAACCCGCTGAATAAGTCGAATGATTTTCATTGGATACATAAGCGTTTTGTCTGGCCGACGCGACAGCAAATGTCGCGATGGACGACAAAATGTCGATCCAGAGCAATGCAGGTGACGCGCGAGCGGCACTCCACTTGCTCCAGCCCTATTTATCAGGCGATACCCAACACTGATTCTCCAGGATGGATGCGCCCTAAACTCACCGGGAAACTGGTGTGCGTTGGCCAATAGGCCACATGCGGACCGGATGGCGTTACCAAGGTAGCACATTGACTCGCACGGTTATTATCAGTTCGTCCCAATAGCGATGTAACTTAATATACCTCAACTTAAAACTGAAAAAATACATAAGCGTTTTGTAACCTCTTCACAATCGCGCGACTGGCTTCTTGATCTTCAGGGCAGGCGCAGCTGGGAATGCAGCGTAAGTGGGAATCCCAGCGCGATCGCATACGGGAATGGCGTGCAGTCGACAGTGTGTCCCGAGACAGCGTGACCAGCACTTGGATTCAGCGAACAGAACGGCGTCGATCCTGCAGCCACGCTCGTTGTGTTGGCAAACACCCAGTCGGGTATTTCCGTGATCGCTGTTGCCTGAATCAGCAATTCCACACAGTGGAAACTCCCATTGCCACCCTCTGTCGGTAGTAGCAGTGATGACGGCAGCTCTTGGATCGGATTCCCACTCAGCATCAGCATCTCGTAGCTGCGATCCAGGAAGAGGCTCGATGAGACCGCTTGAATGCCGTTTGAGCCCAGAAAGAGGCGAGAGATCTGCGCTTCGGTCACGAACTCTGGAACTTTGCCAAGTCGGCTGCCTTCAATCGTCAAAGCTGCAATCTTGTGCGGCCATTTCGTCTCGAGGTCGTCTGGGAGCGCAGCGAGATCCGTTAGTACGATTTCGACGTCTGTCGCTGGGAAATTCGGAGCCACGAGACCAGGAGGTAACTCTGTGATCCCTTGAACCAAGATCAACCGGAGTACAGCGAGCGACGGGTGGAAGCTCATTGAGAGAGCAGCATCTTCATCCCATCGCACGATTGTGCTGTTGTAGATTTCCAAGCCAAAGAGGTTCTCGAGCTCTTGGATCAGCGGCGGCATCTCCACTCGTGGACAGTGCGAGACCACGAGCGCCTTGAGATCGATCTTGTTCACGTTTCTTAGCTCTGCGTCAATCTCAGCTGCAGATCCCTGGATGCCCAGACGATGGCAGTTGAGCTCGAGTGCAAGACACGAGGCGTACTTTTGCAGCCATGGACGCACTTCAACGTGACAAATCGCACCATCACGAGGTTGAACGAATGGCGATCGGAGCGACGAGCTGAGGTGAATCCCAAAGACTGCCGCTCCGTAGACGTAGAACAACATTCGACGACGGCGCGCGCTCGGGTTTGCCACGACTGGTAGCAATGTAACTTCCGGTGAGGCTTGTCTTCTGGGCGCGGGATCAGCCGGCACAATCGTGGAAGGCTTGAGCAGTGTGCTTTGTTGTAGGTGCGCTTGATGTGGCTGCCGAACACGCGACTTCAGAGTCTCCATCGCAATCGTCATCGAGAGCAAATTCGCGCGATTCATGATCATCTCCAGCCACGTGTTGATGCTCATGTGAAGCAGCTGGCTCAGACTGTTGACAGTCCACTCGAGGTTGTAATACCTCGGTTGCGCGTAGTCGATGATGTACACGTAGTACTCCATTGCCCGCATCACGATCGTAAAGCAGCACGCGAGCAACATGTTGACCAGGAGATGGAAATACCGGACTTTGCTCTCATCTTTCTGCCAAACGCGGTCGATCAGCGGCGTAGACCAGCAGTTCAATAGCAGCACGATGACGCCAAACGACGTCAGTATACGCGACGCGATGGATTTGTTGGTGAAGTACACCATGTACGTTTGCGAGACGGTCTCCACAAGTTCCCGAACGTCGCGCACGTTGTCAAAGTACTTGCTGTCAAGACTGAAGACGCCCGACCAGATCGAATACATTCTTCGCAATGGGGGCGTGACAGCACCAGAAATTTGCCGCATTTTCCGCGAACGCAGACCCCTGGAAGCGCCACGATCGGATTCGTTGATCAATCGAAAAAACGCTAGTTTCTTGTACCGCAGCGACCAGACGAGTGCTCGCAGCACGGAGGCGCCATGCCAAAAGCACACACACGAGCTTGAGACGAGCATTGCTGCTGACACCGACGTATTGAACGTGTTCCCAAGTCGATACACCTGCAGACCTCGATTCAGCTCACTGCCATTCGCCATCGTGTTGAGGAATATCCACGCTTCATTCCCGAACGCAATGGCGTGAACAGCGTGCAGCACCACAATCACTATCCAGAGAAAGCGATACGCTCCCAGCGTCAGTGTGATGAGGATACGTGCGCGTCTTCGAGTACCGTGTCCGTGTGGCGCTGTAACATTCTGCATCCTTGCTGACTTCGTCTTCGCTCTCCTGGTCGAGAACAGCTCTGATCGCACAGTTCACCCCAGGAGCTTCGGCGTTAGTGTCGTCTTGTCCTCGGCGCTTTCTCTTCCTGGTCTCTCTTGAAGCGTGATGCTGAACTATTTCCGCCCGGCTGAGGTCTTTCACTATTAATGGATTGCTGTGACATCAATTTCCACAAAAGCAATCAGCTCCGATCTTTTATGTGTACCAACTCACCATGCCGACTGTGACTAGCTGGCTGTACACAACCGCGACGATCGTCAGTTGCCTTGACACATATCTGCCTCTCGAACAATATTAATGAACAAAAATGCATTCACCATTTACACTCGTACACGAGATCGTCACTCCTTCGTGCGTGTAATGGGAAGCTGCTTCGAATATAATAAAGTGAGAGACAAGAAGAAACACGACTGGCACACTTGTCGCGTGAGCACGTTTCCCCATTGGCCACATACCTATCGCTGCTCTCGTCGCAGCCTCTCCAACTGACGCAGCAGCGTCTCAGCGGCATCTAGATCACCTTGACCTGCATTCAGCTCGCCATTGCCGTTCAGGTGGTTGTCTGAAAGTGCAACGTGCTCGGTGCCGTTGTGGTTGTGGTTGCGATTTACGGGCTGCGCGCGCCAGAGGTTTGACCAGAGTGCAGACAGACTCCACCGCAGCTCTTCGTCAATGTTTTCAATGGCTTGCGCGATTTCGCCCATGTCACTTCCATTCGCATCTTGCTGTTGGCGGCGAGTCTCAAAACTGCCGTTCAGAATACGCTCGATCGTGCGCTCTGGAGACCGCGTGTGCATGAGATCTGACTGGATTGACTCCGCAGAGTACTGTGGAAACACCTCCCAGACTTGCTGCACCATCTCTGGCGTCACGGCAAAGCCAACACCGCCGCCCCCATTTGCACCATCCCGGTGGCGAACGATCTCAAAGGAGAAGTTCGGGAACGGGACCCAGCGAGACAGATACTCGGCTGTAGTCACAATCAAGATTTCACACACATGGTACAAGAAAACATAATGTCAGAAGCCTCACACCACACAGACAAAACGGAAATCCAATACTTACTGCTGAAGCGGATCACTTCTTCTGTTTCTGAATCAGTAGCTGCAGCAATCTCCCGTGCTTGAACTCCATCAGCTACGTCCTCATTCTCGTGCAGCAATCCGTCTCCTCGTGCCAAATCATCATCAGCAGCGGCAGGAGCTACAGGCTGAGCAGGCTGAGCCTCAGTCGTTAGCGCATCTGGTTTGCCAGAGTGCACATGCTTGCGACAAATTGGGCAGCGCAGTGTCGAATTTGCCTGTGTGCGTGCTGCGTTGCCAGTGTCGATACCGAGCCCATTTGCCACGCGGTTCACGCCACCGCCATCCATACCGTTGTTAAACGCATCTCCAACCGACGCCTTCTGCAGACACTGGCGCAGACAAAAGCGGTGGAACAGGTGCCCACAGTGCAGCTTCTTCGCCTGTGTGTCCATGGGCTTGAGGCAAATCACGCACACATCGTCCGAGACCGCGGCGAGTTCGGCTTTCGTCGCGTCGGGGAACAATTGATCGAGATCCATTACCACTTGGTGGTACATCTTGACTTTCTTGAGGTTTTCCAGCAGCTGCACGGTCGCGTTCTTTACGTTGATGATCAATATGAAATCCAGAAAGCTCACTCGGAACTGGTCGACGCTGATGATGTAGAGGTAGTAGAACACGAGCTGCACCAGGTAGCACCCGCTCAGCGTTGTCTGTAGCACGAGCAGGTAGAATTCGCCCTTCTCCGAGCCAAACTCGATGCTGTTGCCGATGTCAAACACGTGGAACGCCACTTTCGTGCCCAGCTGAAGCGTCTTGATCAGCAGCAGAGCCGCCTCAAACCAGGCGAAGTGCACGACCAGCTGCGAAAATACGCTCACGAGCGAGCAAAGCGTCGCCATGAGGAAGTCCAGCGCAATCACAATGCCCAACGCGAGCGCGAGACGGTGCAAGTCCTTCATCTGCGTCATGGGTCGTGTCAAGAGCTACATAGATGACATGAAAAAACACTAATTAGACACTGATACGGTGAAAAAGAGAGAGAAATTGCGATCAACTCACATGCTCGAAGCGCGCGCTACAGAGCGAGAGGATCCCGCGCAGGAACGCGACGGTCGAGAGCCAGATGAGCAGCAGTCCCACTTTGGTCTTCTGGCCCGAGCCCATCGTGCTCGCGAGCAGCAGGCAGCGCATGAGGATGAAGTGGATCATCGTCTCCTTCGTTTGCTAGAGAGAGAGAGAGAGAATAGGGAGTGTGAGACTAAATGCGAATGCACCACAGCGTCGCAAGTCACCACCAGTCTGCGCTATCGTTCATGGGCGTTACCTGGATCTCGACGGGTCGAATCGCGCCAAAGCATGCGTGCGCGACCGCCAGGAACAGATGGTACATGATCACCGAGTAGAAATGCATCACAATCTACAAGCGTTCAATAAATAATACACACACACGTTAGCAAGCACGTGTGCATATCTAGCATACACATAACACAACAATCACTCACCGCCGCACTGACGCGAGAGCGCATGAGCTCCGTCACAAGCACCGCCGCAGTCATCGCATTCGCAGTACTGAACGCCGCGTCCGCGCCAACATCACCGACGACGCTTCCCATAGTCATGGTTGGAAGGACTGTCGTCACGTCCGCCACCGACCCGTCCGTGCCGTTCTGCTGCTCGATCAGGAGCTGCTGCCAGTCCGTGGGCGAGAGCTGCAGCAGCCGCTGGTACGTGGACGCAACTGCGATCGCCGTCGCCAGCACCGAGAGCAGCAGATAGCGCCGGCCCGTCACGAGCGACGACACGAGCTGCAGCTGCTCGCCCGCGCGTGGCCGTCCTCTGGCGCCTGCCACTGCATGGTGGAAGGGCGACGGCGCGTGCATCTCCATACTGCTGCGGTTGTCTCGTGTGGTCTCTCGTGGACGAACAACGCGCGCGGGCTTCGACGTTGCCGTTCTCTTCTTTCTCTTCTTTCTCTTCTTTTGCGGGAGTGTCGGTCGGATGATGTCACTGATAACAGTGAGAGGGAAACGCGCTGATTTAAGGTTAATTAAAGTATGGCGCTTTTTAGATTGGAATCTCGAGGATTAAGCACGCTTTTGGTCGAATTTTATGAGTGAGACAAAAAGGACGAATATAAGAGCATCCATTTATAAGATCATGTTTCTTCTAAAACATGATTTTTTATGTCCGCAAAAACAAAAAAGTCAGAAATTGAAGCGATGTTACAAAAGCGAGGGTACAAATTTGATGTTTGTGTCTTTTTTCAAAAAAAACTCACTTTAAAGATATCGCGTTTAAAGGTAAGGATCTGATTCCTGGGTTGCTTGTGTGGAACTCGAAATCACTTGATTTCCCCAACCCCTAAAAATCTCCAAATGATTTCAAATGTATAGTGTTTGTTAATGTAAGCGGCTGAATCTAGAGGATTTAGTTTAAACTATGAGGTAAATAGCAAGTTTACGCAAGGTTTTATCAGCTCTCATTTTTCACCTCCCATTTTGAGTAAACCTTTTAGTCACTTTTTGACATCATAGCCACACGAATATTGAACGTAGTTTCTTGTTTGTGTTGCGTTGAGAAGTGTATGCTATGCTAAATGCATGTGATGGTGAAAGGCGGCATCGCCATCGCAAAAGCCTAAGCTCGATATAGCAAGTGTGAACGCGAAATGATTTTTATAATGTTTGCACATTTTTGCATATAAAACAATAAACAAAAGAATATATACGAGCTTTTTAAAAGAACATAATACATTAAAAAATCAGGGATAAAACCAGTTTTTTATGAGTCCGAAAAAGGGGAAATGTTGAAAGAATCGGATCAGTCCGTACCAGCCCGCTGAGCAACATCATAGCGGCACCGTTATAGTAATACTGGCGCATCCACTTAGAGATGTAAGGAAGTATGTCCAACCCGCAGGCTTAATATGTTCCGTATGATAATGTTTGCCGACGTAGGTTGACCTCTTCAAGTGCCTCTGAGCCTATTATATCGGTTTAGAGCTCGGTGGTTGATGCTAAGAACCGGTGCCGGTCTCGCTCATGAGGGTCTGCTATTGTATTAATTTTATTCTTGGGAGAAGGACAAATATGGGTCACAAAAAGGTTTTAAATACACAAAATAGGCCACGGATATTTTTATTTTTTTGTGACTTTTCTGTCAACATCATCGGATATTTCCAGTCACCTTTTTTGCTGACGCCAAAAGCGACGACACGAAGTCACTCTTTTTGCTGATGGTAACAGTGACGACACACGTTTCAGCTTGATAAGCGCTAGCCCTGGCATGCTGTGTTAATTCAAGAGATATAGACACGACCTACGATGGCATTTTGCACGTTGCACTGTTGTGTCCTTGCTGGTGGCATCGCTTGCACGCTTTGTTCTGATTTTTCTTCCCCCCCCCCTTGGTCCAAGCTTAGAGTTCCTGGCTGATACTTTTGTCGTCTGTGTCTCGGTCGCCCACGCCGCTTTGCAATTATTGGAGCTTTGCAATCAGACTCGACTGGGTCGTCTTCAATCACACACAACAGCGCGTTGAGGGGAGTCGCATTCGGATACGCTCGGGTAAATGTCGCAGTTGTCCACGTGTGATCGAAGAATGTATCCTGCACCAAAAGCTTGTTTTTCTGGTGAATAGCGTAGAGAAGATGCTGGCACGGTGCAGCCATGTCGACTGGAAAGCTGCAAGAGCATGACGGTGGCAATAGAACAACAGCAAACTCCGCAGGCACGTCACCAGGACTTCCCTGGTACGATATCACGAATGTGTTTTCTGAGTTCTCCAAGGCAGTAATACTTGAAATGTAGCGGTTGAGTGCGTTCTCGACTCGGGTGCTGCACGACTTGGTCAGGCTGCCCCAATCACTCCAGCTCTTGGTGTTCTTGGAAAACGTTTCGTCGACGTATCGCTCGATGGCCATCAAGCACTCTATAATCGGCAAGCATATGATGCATTTGAGTGCGCTGTTGACGGACTCGACGTCAACACACCAAATCTGGGGACTGGACTGTAGAGCGTCGGCCATTTTTTTCTCCCGACATCGAAGAGCCACGCAATTGCGCTCTTTGTCGACGAAGTCCATCGAGTTTACAGCAGCGTTGAACATTTGAGGCGATGCGACTCTACCGAGTCTCCACGCCAGATTTCTCAGGAGTTTGGACTTGAATTTTTTGTTGAAGTTCTCGAGCACGTGGAGAAAGCAGTAGTAGTGCCGGATGTGATGACACAACTTCTTCACGGCTGGAAGTAGTTCCTTATCTCGATCCGATATTATAAACGCCGGTTGTTGTTGTAAGTGAGTCAGTACGAATTGCATAAACCAACTCCAGTTCTCTTCGTTCTCGATAGACACCACGCCAACCGATATGACCTGGATCTCGTTGTTGTCGTTCTTAAAGCACGCCACGAGTAGCATCCCTCCTCCGCTCGTCTTAAGGAAAGTGCCGTTGACTGCTAAACCACGGTTTGCGTACGACCCGAATGCTTGCATGCCCTCGCGGTACACGATCGCGAGACGCACGAATACACTTGCTGCGACGTCGATCTTGCACTCGTGATGTCGTTATTGCAGCTTGCCAATGTACCACGGGAGTAACTTGTACTCTTCCAGCTCATGTCCATAAATTTGAGCCATCAAGCGCTTCTTCGCGGTTAGGCAGTTCTTGTACGTGGCTGTGAGACAGGTTTACAGGCAGGCGCACAGTGCGGGGCCATCGACAGTCTTCTTCTTCCACCCGGCACCAGAGCGGTGTTGGGCGCCCAGCCGCCTTCGCGGCTGCAGGCGCAGATGGAGCTGTGCCTACAACTTTTCGTTTTAGTATTAGTGTATGTGATGCGTATGGATATCAGTCGATCACGGGTCACACCAATGCTTCCTAATATACCTCAGATTCAAAAAAAATACGTGTTGACCGGTATGTGATTAAACTGCTTCATTTTATACATTTCTGTCTTCTAATAATATTTCGTGTGTTTTTGTACAGGGTCTGCCAATCTATCCGTGTGTGCTCACGAATCAGGAGAACACGATCCTCGCCAATGGGAGCGTGATTGTCGGACCCACTCGAAGCTTCATTTGGACTGCTGTGGTCTCTTGGACGCGTATACCAAGTTTCGTCTAATACTTTAGTATAGCTGGTGTATTTTAGCATTTTAATGTGCAGGTCGGAAGAAACATTTGACTCTTCTTGTGTAACATGATACAGTGCACGTCAAAAAGTTAAGGACAGCAAAAAGAAATTGAATTATGTGGATTTTTTTTCGAGTTTTGTGTTTACGGACGAGATTTTTTAGTATGTTAGAGAACGTCATTAGAACACTCTTGTGGTGAAATCGCAGC
>JAASFY010000496.1:0-21130 GCA_023334035.1 Globisporangium okanoganense
CATGTATCAAAGGCTATGTAAAATGCAAGGATTCTATAACAGAAAACACTGATGAACTTTCTCGTTTCGCTATTCGTTTATGCAAATACTACGGCACGGCTGTTGGAGGGAGATCTGTATAATAAAATAGTTTACATTTTCTTGATTTTTCAATTTTCATTGACAAATCGCGGAACGTTTCAGATTTTCACGAACATATATATATAGCTAGAATTAACAAATTGACCGATTTTGGGAAATTTACACTCGATTTGTTTTATTTTTAGAAAATTTTAGAATGATGGAGGGCGCATTGTGTGTCCATAAAATTCATAATGAAAGCGACTTGTGTGACCAAGGGGCCATGTGGAGACATTAGTGGTGGGAGATTAGTGTGTGTTATATACGGTACGCAGATCACGGAGACCCCGCCCTCTTCCGTTTCCTTGCTCCGGATAAGCGATTTTATGCCAAAGTTTGTGTTGGAGCAGTCTATATTATTGCAAATCATTTGAAAGCATACTCCTTTTGACCTGGGTGTTATCATTCCAAGCTATTTTGGCATAAAGATACAGCTTTGGACTTCATATTTATGAAGTGTCATTTCTACCAATCAAGAAGGCCAAATCGATCGATCCCCACACTGTTGGGCTTCTTCGGTTTGAGCTCACTGCAGCAACGATGCCCACAACGGGAGCGGCACCTCGAACGTCCACTTGTCCGACTCGTACTTGAACGAGTGCAACCACATCGTGAAGCAGTGCTGGTGCACTGCCGAAAAGATCGTACTCTCGCCATCCTTGCACGCCAAGCAGATGGCTTCGCACAGTACTGCTGTCTCATCGCTCGCGTCACGGTAACGCTTGCTCTGTGGCAGTAGTCCCTCAGTGGCTGGTGTACTGCTATCGACTGGCGTGGCCTCGCGGCCGCCATTGTCGCCTTCATCTCCGCTATGAGGAGCTGAAAATCTACCCTCAGGTCCGTACAGCGGGTCGTTCACGATTGGGAAGCCCAGATACTGGAGGTGCACGCGGATCTGATGCGTTCGTCCCGTGATCGGCAGGCACTCGACGACGCTGTGGGCGCCGTCGAAGCTCAGTCTCCGCATGAGCGTCTCTGCTTCCTTGCTCGTTTCATTGGCGATCACGCCCTGGAGGTGCTCTGCCGAGGACACGCAGCCAATCGGCGCTGTGAGGCTCCAGTACGTCTCGCCATTCAGCTGGGTCTTGGAGATCTGAGCCAGGCCCGGCTGTGAACTGCGGCTGAAAGCCGAACTTGGTCCTGTCTGGACTCCCTCTGTTTCTTCACCACCAACTCTGCTGTTAACAACGGGAAACTCGCCCGTCACGCGTGCAACGTAGTGCTTTTGCACTCTACCCGACGCAATGTCGTCACAGAGCGCCTTGGCTTTCGCAGCCGACTTGGAAAACAGCAGCAGTCCGGACGTGAGGCGGTCGAGGCGGTGTACAGGGAAGAGCTCAGGCTGTTGGTACTCTCTCTGAAGCAGGAGCGTCGTGGAGTTGTGCAGGTACGCGCCACTGGGGTGCACTGGAATGCTCGAGGGTTTGTTCACAACCACGACCTCGTCTTCGGCGTAATGGATGACCGAGGCCGCGGGGTGACCACCATCAGCTAATGATGATGACGACGCACTCAGGATGTGAACGGGTGGCTCGTGCCGATGCATGATATGTTCGAGAAAGTCCCCATTGCGCAGTATATACTCGGGCTCGCTCGGCTGGCCGTTGATTCGGATCAGCCCAATGGCGATCGCGGATTGCTGGCAATGATGACCATGATATACAAGACGCTGAGTCAGTATACATGTCCACATACATACACAAGACAATAGAAAATGCACCACGTACACAATATTCTGCTGAGAGTCCAGCAAAGTCGTTTAAGAACACGTCACGCAATGTGCGGCCGCACCAGCGGGCCTTCACAAACGTCTCGAAGCGGTGGACGTACGGCGCAACAACGCGCAGTTGACACCTTCTGTCAGCACCATTGCCACCACCACAAGCTGTTGATGTGCACGCAATATACTGGATCTCCGGCTGCTCGTCCCTGCGCCCAGAGGCATCTGCTGCCGCTGCGAGGCGCTTCAATGCGCCCTGGCGATTGCAGTCGCGCTGACTGCGCCGCTTGCGCTGGCCGCTGACGTCGGCGTCTTGACCGTTAGCCGCAGCTATAGCGCGCTCGGCCTTCTGCTGCGCTCGGTACTGCGCCTTGGCGAGCCGCTTCAGCAGCTTCTTGCTCTGCGTAGCGCTGTCGCCGTCGTCCGCCGGCACCTTTGACGAAGAGCTCATTTTTCCATTTCTGCTGGTTTGATTTTTTGACAAGCAAGCGTATATGATATATACTAGGTTTTTTGTATGCTATTAAATGGGATTTTTTGCACAGAAGGAAACCAAAGCCAAAGCCGTTTGATTGGCTGCGGTTGGCGCGCGTCTTCTTGGGGACCACAGCAATTGACTGCGTGTGGCAAGCAAGAGCAACGCAGCCTCAACAAGTGAGCCATCCATCCCATCAACCAGCAACCAGAACAGATCTCCAGTATGGGCGTGAACGCAAACGAAGTGTCGGCCGTGGCACCGGCCGCTGTCAAGAAGTACCACCTGGTCGAGGCCGAGGAGGTGAACGAGCAGCCGCGCTCCGGCGCCAAGGGCAACACCAATGCCAACAGCAATGCGCCTGGCTCGAGCAAGAAGAAGGGCAAGACCAGCTGGACGCAGCTGCCGCTCGAAGGCAGTGACGAGGGCAGCGCCGATGCCAGCAACCGCTCGGACGACGGCAGCCAGCGCACCAACGGCTTCCGCAACGGCGGCCGCGGCGGTGGAGGCCGTGGCGCCAATGCGAATAGCAACGCGAATGGCGGACGCGGCTCGTTCGCTGGACGGGGCGGCGGCCGCGGCCCGCGCCGCAACTACGACAGCAACGGCTCGTACATCAACGGCGTGTACGTGGCCAACACGGACCCCAAGACGACTGCGCAGTGGGCCAAGGAACAGATGTGAGTTTATATGTTTGCTTGTTTATATGTTTGCTTGCTTGCAATATTGACTCATGCTCAATTGTTTTGTTTGTTTTGTGTTGTTGTCACCACCACTAGCGAGTTCTACTTTTCGCCAGACAACCTCGTGCGCGACATCTTTTTGCGCCAGCACATGGACATGGACGGCTTCGTGCCGCTGGCGTTCGTGGGCAGCTTCCAGGCGGTCTACTCGGTGCACCAGGACTACCCGTCGCTGCTCGCCGCCGTCAAGGACTCGGAGCTCGTGGAGCTCGACGAGGAGAACGAGAAGGTGCGACTGCGCGATGGCTGGCACAAGTGGCTCTGGCCCAACGCGGACGGCGGCTACGGTGTTCCTCGATACATCAAGGCGGCGGACGACGCCTAAGGCAACAAGCAAGCAAACAAACAACGGAGAGAGATCCACACACACTACAGATATCAGACAGAAAGAGAGAGCGACGACAAGAACGAGTGTGGGGCTCGCACGTCTTCCGTCCGGCACACATTTGCATTTTTTTCATTTTTTTCCCGACAACGTGAGTAAATACTATTCATTTTTTTTATCAAGACGTGGTATTTTAGGATGGCGATGGTGTTGTTGCTTGCTTACCTTGTTGCGCGTTTACGTGTGAAGCAAATGCATTGCTTGCAACAAGTTTTAAGCAACTCAACTTGCGCAACAAGTCGCAAGTGCACAAAAACAACAACAACAGCTTGCGTCGACAAGTCAAAGCAAGCAAACGACATTGCGCAACTGCCAACAAGGTTTGTTATTTGACTTGCTGCTGCTGGAGAAAGACCTCGCGCGGTAACACTGCGAGCCGCTGGCCGCGCTTACGCTCCTTGTTGAGCTCCTGGCACTGTGCGCGCGCTTCATCGTACAAACAAGTGACACTCTCACCCTATTCACACGCAAACAAACAAACAAACAAGCAACAAGATTTGCGCAAGTGTGAGACTCAAAACATATAAGATCTGTTGCGCAAGTCACGGAATCAGCAAACAAACCTGCTGCACAAGCTGCTTGCGCTGACGAAAGTCCACGTGGGTTGTCACAAACACGTATTCGCGCCGCAGCAATAGCGCTTGTTGGCTCTTGGTCTCCACACCACGCACTTGTTCGCTCTTGTGTCGCAAGTCAACTAGTTGTTGTTGCTGTTGTTCTTGTTTGCGCTGAGCCACTGCCTCTCGCTTGCTCACGCCCTTGTACTTGTCCAACGTCTGCTGCTTGCCCTGGCGCATGAACTGCGTCTGGATGGCCACCATGCCTTCAAAGCCACACAATAGAGCTCTATACAACAACTCGCTTGTATCAAGTGGCTCGAGCACTCGCAGCGCCAGCGCCACGGCCTCGAGCGTCGAGAGGCAGCCGTCCATGGGCTCTCTAGGTATCATCATTCCACACAAGCCCATAGGTTAGCAAGCCAATCAGATATCGACTCAATACTAAGAGCCTTACCTTCGCAGGTCGCCGTAGATGCTCTGTCGCGGCGGGGTGGCCTCGTCTCTGTCGTCGTCGCTGTTCTCCAGGCACAGGAACTCAAAGACCGTGTCCATCGCACGCCGCTGGGTCGCGAGCGCATCTAGGCGAGTGCGGGCGTGGAACACGAGCTTCTTGGCCTCGGTCCACGTGCCGTCGATCACCACCAGCAGCGTCCTCCTAATAGGCTGGACAGTACCTACTGGCGACCGGGCTTCTGGTACTGGAGCTGATACTGGCGCAAGCGAGGTTATGAGCCCAGCGTTGAGCGTCTTGGCTGCTGCGTCTGGGAAGAGCACGAAGACGCAGTCAAACTTGACATCGCCATGGAGATCTGAGACGTGGTACAGCAGGCTGTTGAGCTCTTGGCTGGTCCCAGACGCGCCCAGCCCCACGTCGTCCACGGTCACGACTGTCACGTGCTGGTCGGTTAGCACCTGCGCGAGCACGGGCACGGACGAGATCGCGGAGCGGTGGCGCTTCTCGTGACGGTGCTGCACGACCAGCACGTGCGTGTGGACGGTTGCCAGTGGCTCTGGGGGGAGTGACGCGCAGTAGCAGACGCGGGGCGGGCGCTGGCAGCGGAGACAGCACGCGCGCTTGTTACTGCGCTCTTCTGGTGGTGGTGGTACCGTAGCCATTGAATTACGTCCACACGTCCTTTGACTTGGCCAATTCAGAAATGAGCTCTTCGTTTTTGCCACACACGTCAGGAGCTGCTGGTCACAAATGAATACAATTGGGGCATCGATCCGGATAACAGGCACACAGTACTCTGGCTGTGCTTCGAGTCCATGCCCCATACAGTGCCTGTGCTTGTGCTGCTGTCTGTGTGGCCTGCCTGCCTGAACGAGCGAGTGAGAGATCATCGAATAAAGGGAAAGGTTACAATAAGGCTCCGTGTTGGTTTGTAGTTGCAGATTTTTAGATTAAAACCCTAGCAGCAGCAGCAGCGTAGCGGCAAAGCCATCGCAGCATAAACAGCAGCAGCTTAGAGCTCCGAGGCGACTGGCACGACGCTCGCGACTGGCTCGACGTACGGACGGTAGACCTCCTCCTTTGGCTCGAGGATCGTGACGACGTCGTCGAGCTGGCGCTTTGGTCCCTGCTTGCCCGTCGGGTCGTGCGGGAGCATGATCGAGACCTTGACTCCGAGCACACCCTGGCGCATGAGCACGTGGCGCACGGCCGAGTCGACGTACTCCATGCCTGCGTTACCGGTCTTCACCATGTATCCTTCCTTGAACTTCATGGCCTTGGCACGCTGCGCGCGCAGCTTGCCCGAGACGATGACTTCGACGCCCTTGGCACCCGCCTCCATGATGAAGCGGATGACCGAGTAGCACGCGCGACGCACCGCGAGGCCGCCGAGGAGACGGTACTTGAGCGACTCGGCCTGCGCCTGCGAGCAGAGGCCACGGTTGGCGACACGCTCGGCGTAGAGCTCCACGGCACCGTCAGGAAAGTTGAATCGCTTCTGCACGACCGAGGTGAGCGCGCGGATGCGCTGGCCCTTCTCGCCGAGCACCTCCTGGGTGCGCGTGGCGCGGATGATGATCTCCGTGCGCATCGGGGTCACGCGCACTTCGACACCGGCGTAGCCCTCGCCGGCAAGCTCGCGCTGGAGGAGCTCGTTCAGCTCAGCGTAGAAAACGCCATCGGCGACGAACTTTCGCTTCTTGGAGATGTTGGCGGCCATTGTTACACGTTGGTTAGTAAATCTGCACTACGTTGGGACGCGAATGGCGGCCATCGGCGAGCCAGCCAAAGCCACACGCGGCCGGTGTGGAAGGCTGGGTTTCCCCCACCAACCACTCAATTCACGTCAAATTAAGGTGGTCCACACTATCTTCGCATTGCACCACCCAAGGTTTATTTAAAAACCTTGTTGAACTCTTGCGAGGTTTTTGCTCATTTTTGGGGAATGAAGTGTGGTGTGGACCACCTTATTTGAAAATAAAGTTTGCTGTTTGCTGTGCTGAGAAGCATGGCTAGCCAAGAGGCGTGGAGCGCGCGAGCCGGCGAGCCTGCTGCTGCTACTGCTGGCGACGGCGGGTCGCTGGACACGAACAATACAGGTGGAGGTGCTACTGATGAAGCTGCTATTGGTGCTGGCGATGATGCGGTCGCGCGCATGTCGAAGAAGCGGCAGCTCATGGAGCAGCTGATCCAGAAGTCCATGGGGATGGTGCCGCGGACGTTCGAGCACGAGGCGGTGCCGGCGACCGGAAGCCAACAGCACGTGGGCTTGACCACCGCTGCAACTGCATCATCGTCAGTGGGTGGTGATCGTGCTGGTTCAAGCAGTCGCACAGCAGAGACATCAGCAGGCAATCACGACGGCGACGATAAAGATCCGCAACTCAAGCAGCTACGACTGTCTGAGCGCACCAATGGTAAGCACAGCTGGACACAGGAAGAAGACGCCAAGCTCTGTGACTTAGTACGACAACAGGGTCGCTCGCAGTGGGCAAAAGTCGCTGTGCACTTCCCAACTCGCGACCGGAAGCGCTGTCGCGAGCGCTTTGTGAACCATCTCGACCCGCAGCTCAAGCAGCAAGAGCGACGACAGGATGACACGTGGACAGATGATGAAGAGACGCTGCTGGTAGGCCTACATCGGGAACTCGGGAACAAGTGGGCGACGATCGCGCGCAATCTGCCTGGTCGAAGCCCTGAAGACGTGAAGAATCGATTCCTGGCACGGGCAGCAAGGCAGCAACTAGCCATCGGCTCACAGTCGTCCTCACAAGCTGGTGAGAACGAGCCCCGAGTCAAGACTCGCGCGCCACCAAAGCGCTGGTCGAAAGACGAGGCGAAGACGCTACGCTCGCTAGTGCAAACGCACGGCGCGACCAACTGGTTATTCCTCGCGTCGCACCTGCCGGGACGCACGGACCTCCAGTGCATGCAGCAGTGGTTCCAGGTGTTGGATCCGGCGGTCGTCAAAGGCCGAGGCACGTGGACATCAGCTGAAGATGCAACGCTACTGGCGAAAGTGCACGAGCTCGGTACAAAGTGGACGCAGGTGAGTGGCTTGCTTTGCTATCTAGTCTAGTTGTGTGAACAACTGTAGTGGTCATTCGTCTCTAATCTGTTTAGAGTACCCTGTCTTGTTGACTCAGATCTCCCGATTCCTTCCTGGCCGTTTTGGCAAGCAGTGCCGCGAGCGATACTTGAACCACCTCGATCCGTCTCTCAGCAAGGTACGAGCATGCCATTGTTAGGTATCGGGTACGGCGTGAGTTCAATATTATGTGGTGTATCAAATGATTGATCACAGGATCCATGGACGCCGGACGAGGACGCGAAGCTCTCTCGAGCCTTGGAGAAGCACGCCACGCAGTGGTTCCAGATCGCCAAGGAGCTCCCGGGACGGAGCGAGAACATCATAAAGAACCACTGGCACACACTCGTTCGCAGAAAGCTTCTGCAAGCACCACCAACAGCAGCAGTAACGACAGCACACGCTGAGACTGGCTGAGCGAGCAACCACACCCGAACGACAAGCTGTCTTAAAGGTCGTGGCGAGTATCTCGGCTCTCTCTGGGCTTCAAACTTAGTCCAAGACCACGCGCAGGATGCCATGCAGAGTCATCGTCCAACCTCGACTTACAGCTGAAGAGTACGATAAGATTTCAGATGTGTGACTGCAACCCCACCACAGGCGTCAGGCAGACAGCTGCATGAAGACCTGCTCGCGGAGCATCATCGTCGAGGTTGAATCGCCAGAGGCGCTCGTGAAGAAAATTCAGCGGCCACTTCTTCGATCTCATGAAGGGAAGGCGTGCTGCCTCGACAAGTTCATGGTGTCCAGGTAGCTCAGCAAGTTGTTCCTAGATGGATGGATACGATCGACTTTGGTCACTTGTAAAGCTACTCCATCGCCTTTGTAGAAGTACCCAGATTTCCTTGACTTTCGTGTCGATGGACTTGATCTGCGTCACCATATCATTGTGTGCACTCCGGAGAACTAATTGTTGGTATCGCCAGGAGCGACTTGATTATGTAGCGGTAACATCACAGCGGAGTTATCACAGCTGACGATAAGATACCGCGAAAGTTGTGGCGAATGTCTCGGTTCACTTGGTCCAGCATCCGATTGAAGCCAGAGCGCAGGATGGTGCTCAGTGCAGTGTCGTAATCCTTATTGACGCTTTGACACTTTCGACGCACGTACCGGAGCATCCGAAGCGCGTGGTCGAGCGCACGATTCTCCACTTCAAGCAGGATCCTGGAGTAGATCGAGTCAAACGCCTGGCTTTGGGATGTCTGAAGCATCAGCTGATCGCTTTCGTCGTCGACGATGGTGTCCAGCATGTTCACAGCTGAACCAACTGTCTCTAGGAGATTCTGCAATAGCTCTTCAATCGACTGTAGTGACTTCGACGTTTCCTGTAGTTCGGCATCTTGCACCCTAGCTTTGGCTCTCGAGCTTGGAGACGCTGGAAATTGTCGGTGGGCCGCTCCTGCTGCTGCTACTGAAGATGAAGCTTTGGATTTCTTCGCGTGCCGGTCAATCTCCTTGCGAAGCGTGAACGGGAGCGCGTAGTACACGTCCGAGTCAATTTGCGACATCCGGATGTCATCAAGCGCATTCCCTGGACCCGAGTGCTGGTGAGCGCTTGCACTTGAGTTGCTTGAAGGGTCGAACAAATTTCGGTTCCGAGCAGACTTCTGCAGTGGCTTCTTCCCCCTTGACCCACCCAACGGCATTGCAGGTACATTTCGTCGCGTTGCCCGAGGCGGGTTGCCATGTGTCTGTGTCGATTGCGGCCTGTAAGTCGAGAGCACCTCGTCTCGAATCCACGGTGGGAGCTCATCCAAGATACTCATGCTGACTTGAGACATGCCAATCTGCACTTCTGGTGCAGTAGGTCGAGTGCTGGCCATAGGAGGAGGTAGCTTCTCTTCGTCACCTTCATCCGCAGTACTTGCGCTACCGTCTTCTGTACTCTCTTGGATGACAGGTAGCAGGTCTTGTTGATGTGTTGATGGCTCGCTAAGCCACTTCTTGAAAAACTGGCGGGTCTTCTTTCCGCCCGTCGATGTCGACTCTCCGACAAGCTTTGTTGCTTGGATCCCAACGCCTCGTAGATCGCTGGTCGGCAAATGAAGCTGGCGAAGCAGCTCAATGCACACCTTGCCGATAATTAGTTCGTCATCAGTCGGCTCGGTTAGGACCTGGCTTTTCGAGAAGTTGTCGCACACGCCATGTCCCATGTACTTCCAGGGCTCGACTGGCTCGCCTTCTCTTCTCTTCTTGATCATGAGCGTGAGGCACTGCGTGCGCACTTTCAGACTCTGTAGTCGATTCCTCAACTCTTCCGCCAACGCCATGAGGAAACCAGTCGCGTCGTCCCACTTTTTAAATCGGATCCCAAAGTTCATGACAGCAGACACGCTCTTGCGCATCATGTTGGACTCGATCGAGAGCGGCCGGTGGTCGGTGCCGCGTGCAAAATTGAAGAGCATATCTCCCGTTGTTTTCCCGAAACTGTGCACCAGTTCACTTTTGGAGAGCGACCGGAGCTGCTGGATGTCTTGTAACCCCAGTTCTTCCAGCTTTGCGCTCATTTGCCGCCCGACGCCAGGCAAATAGCGAATCGATAGCGAAAGCAGGAACGGCTCGGCGCGCTCCGGGCTCTCGATATGGAACATGCCGTCGGGCTTTGCCTCTTTCGAGGCGAGCTTGGCGAGCAGAATGTTGTATGATACCCCCACGCTCGCTGGACATCGGCTCTGAGCAAAGATCTGCTCGCGAATGAGCTTTGCCGTTGCTATGCCGTCCGTGTCGCTCCCAAACTCGAGCAGCGCTTCGTCACAGCTCATCGCTTGCACAAACGGCGTGTGTGAGAAGAAAATGCTGTAGATCTGGAGCGAGACCTGCTCGATCTCTTCAAACTTGTACGGCAGCACGACCAGCTCTGGGCAGAGCTCCTTTGCTGCCTGCATAAACATCCCCGCGCGAATTCCCTTGGCGCGCGCCACGTAGTTGCACGAAGAAATCTCGGACGTGCCACCAGAGTTTCCCGAATGCGCAACTGCGACCGGAGCACTCTGGAGCTCGGGTCTCTCTCGCACCGCTACCGCAACGAAGAAGCAGTCCATGTCCACGTGCAAGATCACCCGTCGACAGGAGGTCGGCGACTCGCGTTGGATCGCTGGTCCTTTGTAAATCGAGAGAAATTCGGCTGCTTTTTGCTGGAAAGTGCTGCGCCAGTTGCCAATGTGGTGGAGACGCGACTTGGCAAAGAAGTGGCGGACGAACTCGGGGCCGTCTCGAGTGAACTTGCTCCTGGTCTCGCCATACGAAGCACTCGTGGGCTGCACTACATCTATCGACGTCATCGATGGAGCCATTTCCGTCGCCTGCTGTCGCAACGTTTCTCGGACTTGGTCGTCTTTTGAATCAGAGAACCTCTCATCGTCCTCATTATGACCACTGCTGCCATCACTGAGCTCCGCCATATCTGGTTGCAGATGCCGTTCAGTCACTACGAGCTTTCGTTGAGAGCTCTCCTCTTGTGCCATAGAGTTGAGCCTTGGTGCTTCTGCTGGTGGTGGTGGTGTCTTGCTGAGTGGGTTGCTCTTCACGGGCGTCGCGGTTGATGCTGACAGCGGCAATGCGAGCGAGAAAGGACTGCCGCTGCTGTTGTTGGTTGCCGACAGCCGCAGGATGCTGTTTGCAGAGAGAGTCATGATGCTGTTCTGGGTCGGATCCGCAAACCCCTGGTACAGGAACGGCTTGAGAGGGAGCAGCTTCGCCTGCTCGATGCTCTGCACCAGCCAGTCAGGATGCACAACGGGCGTCGGCTTGCGCATCTTTCTGTTGTCGTCATTAGGTATAGTCCATACACACAAGATAGTTAGTTTACATTCTGTAATAAATACTGTACACATGAGTCAATATATCAATATTTATGGATACGTACTTGAGTAGCAGCACTTTGGACGCAGGCAAGTGCGTCGCGATGATGTGCGTCACGCGCGATGTCTCGTAGTGTTCAAAGCCGCCGCCATGCAACAACATGAGTTGCCGGATCTCCTCTTTGCTCGGGACCGTGTAGCCATCCACGTACACGTGCACGCCTTCAAAGAAACGAGTGTCATGCTCGTCATATTGCTTGTGCTGTTGTTGTGACGCGCCAATGTCGCTGGTGAAGGACGCGTTCTGGTTGCGTAGCTTTTGGATCTTGTGCGACATGTATACACGGAAGCTACCGTCATGGTGCTCGCCGAGCTGCTTGAGCGGGCGCTTCTTGCTGCTGCTCTTCTGAGGGATGCCCCACATGATGCCAGCCAGCCTTGGTTGAACAGCTCTTCGTTGTTTTGGCGCGTTTGAATTGCTGGTGTTTGACAGAATTTTTCAGCCAATTAGATACATTTTTGAAGAAATTATTCAATTTTCAGCCAATAGAGAACGGTATAGGAATGTGATGAGCTCAAGAGAGTGATGGTCGATCCTCTCGATAAAGTAAAATGATTGTTTCTATCCATAATAGCTATACTTTCAATCAGATCAAGATCATGCTATTCCAATATATCTCGTTCTTAACAAAGAACAAGATGTATTGGAATAGCACGATCTAACAGCGGAATAATTTCCCACAGCACAAAATATATACTGATATGTATTATATTCCATCCATTTCATATAAACATTCTGTTAGATTTTCAGCTCCAATGTGCCACTATTTTGTACATGTGTCCTTGCCCACTCTCCCCCAACGCGGCGGAGGGACGTCCCCGGCTAAGTATCCATCGCATCTCGCTCGCTTTTTGCGCTTTTCACTTTTCCTCCTTCCATTCGTCTTCTCATCCGCTCGGTCTTCATGGCCCCGATCACGCCAGCACTCAGCAGCAGCAGCAGCTCCGAGCAGCAATCACAATTCTTCACCTCCTCCGCAGACAGCAGCAACAGCACGTACACCATGCAGAACTCGCTCTCGTCCACCGTCGCTACGTCCACTGCTGCTATTGCAGCCGCGACGACCGAAGACAAGAAGCCGAACATGCTCGAGAGCCTCTCGATGACGCTGCCCTCACGCTCGCTCAACGACTACGTTGAAGACACGGCCAAGCTCGAGAAGATGGCCGCCGCCGTCAAAGTGCTGCTCGAGGTATGCTAATGATGAGAGGATATGATACGCATGCGTGCACGCAATGACATGCGTGTGTGTGTTTGGCTTGTACACATTACATTGCCCAAACGACTGACTCAATTGAACTATTTCGTGTGTGTGTACAGTGCATTGGCGAGGACACCGAACGCGAGGGGCTCGTGAAGACGCCCATGCGCATGGCCAAGGCACTGCTGTACAACACCAAGGGCTACGGCCAGAGCCTCACGGACGTGCTCAACGACGCGGTCTTCGAGGAGGACCACGACGAGATGGTGATCGTGCGCGACATCGATCTGTACTCGATGTGCGAGCACCACATGGTGCCGTTCACGGGCAAAGTGCACATCGGGTACATACCGAACGGCAAGGTGCTGGGGCTAAGCAAGCTTGCGCGCGTCTCTGAGGTCTTTGCGCGTCGGCTGCAGGTGCAGGAGCGCCTGACCAAGCAGATCGCGAACGCGATCATGGGCGTGATTGAGCCCAAGGGCGTGGCCGTTGTCATCGAAGCAACGCACATGTGCATGGTCATGCGCGGCGTCGAGAAGAGCGGTGCGAGTACCGTCACAAGCTCCGTGCTCGGCTGCTTCAAGACCGACCCGCGCACGCGCAGCGAGTTCATGTCGCACATTCATAGACGATAAGCGAGCAGCTCTTTTGGACCTGGAGACAAGATGAGCCACGGATTTCTGCCCGCAATCCGTAGCTCTTTCCGTGGAGAGCTCGACGACAAGAACGACAACATTTTGCATGTGGCCATCATTCTACATTTGTCTGCGAACGGTGTAACCAGCAGGATCAACCACTGACTCTCGCACCAAGAGAGCTCTTTGCTTCGTAATGCTGAAACAATATAGATACGCCCTTCCCAACCTTGGTGATGTGAAAGATGTAATAACGTTTATATAGCTTATGCAACTCTGCTCTCTTTGTGCGTGTCTTCTTCTCTCACTGGTAGTCGGCGTCCACTGCCTGGATGAACGCGAGGTAGTTGACGTCGCTCGTGACGCGCCGGCCGTCGCGCACCGCGAACTGGTGGCACAGCGCCTGCACTTCCTGGGGCTTGAGGTTCACCTTCATCATGTCGAGCACAGCCGCGTACTGGAACTTGGTCACGCGGCTGATCTTGTTGTGGTCGTAGTCCTGGAAGTACGGCTTCATGTGCAGGCGGCGGTGGTTCACTTCGAGTCGCAGCCGCTCCAGGATGCGATTGATCATGTCATCTCCTTCATTGAAGCCGCCGGCAGTGTGCTCAAGTGTCTCGTCTCCATACTGCTGGTACTCTAAAGACGGTGCGCCGGCATTGTCGATGGCGTCGATGAACGCCCGCCAGTCGATCTTGTCTAAGTTCTTGGTCGAGAGAAAGTGGGCACTCAGGGTCTTCACGTCTGATGCATCCAGCACACACCCGCTGCGGTTCAGCGCCGTGTGGAACTTGGCGACCGTGATCTCGCCCGAGCGCAGCTTGTCTCCCTCGGTCACAAACTCCTTAATGCGAATGCGTCGAGCGTTCAGCTGGCGCCGGATTTCCACAATCAGCTGGTCCACGTCGGTGAACGATGCGTCCAGGTCTCGGGCCTGCCGCTTTGCACCAGTGTCGTTTAAGCCACCGCCATTGAGAACCTCCTGTCGATAGGCTATGCTGCCTGGCAGCATCAGTGACAGTCGCGCGCCTTCAGCAGTGGCGCCGACAATGTCAAGCGCCTGGAGATAGGCGCGGTAGTTCACGTCGCAGATCGTACTCAGCGTCACGCTCGACGTCCCCTTTGCGATCTGCTCGCGGAACTTGATGAGAAGCAAGCGCGTGTGCGACGCATCCGCTGGAAGCAGGCTGAACATCGACAGCACGCGCTCAAACTTGGTGCCGGAGATGAAACCCTGTTTGGAGCGGTCAAAGTCTTCAAACGCGGGCTTGATGCTGAGGCGCTGCCGGTCGATTGCTCGCTTCATTATGATCACAGTCTGGGTCACGACGCGCTCTTCCTCTGGGCTAAGTTCTTTCTCTTCCTTCACGCCGCCAAATTGTTCGCTGCGAGTGCCCAGGGCATTCAGATCGTGGTTCGGCGCTCGCTCGAGCCCTTTCATGGTGAACACGCTCTCAATGTCGTCCACGAATCGCTTCCAGGCGACAAAACTGTTGCCGACACTGTCCAGCACATCTCTGCTCGCGTACTCATCACCGAGAAGCTTCATCTCGTCCTTGGAGAGAACAAAGCCTCCGGCACTGAGTCCCGCTGAGAATTGCGCTGCAGTGACTTTCCCGTGGCGCAGCTTATCGAAATCACGGTAGTACTCCTCCAAGCGGATACGGTCGCGTTTCACGATCTGCTTGATGTACCGGATCAACATTGGCACCGAGCGAGTGTGGAGCTTCGACTCGGCTTCTTCAAACGTGCTGTGTCTGATTTTCGTGGGCGAGATGATTTCCGATACGACATTACTGCCAGCCCCGCGAGACGGTGGTCGGCCGCCGCTTTGGTTGCTCGCATCGCTTGCCCAGTGCTCGAGATCGTAGCAGAAAGTGACATAGTTGACGAATCGATCTCCGTGGGCACTCGCATAGCACTTTAGCAGCACTTTCTTCTCTGCGTCGCTCGCCAAGATCAGCTTGAAGATGGTCATCACGCGAAAAAACTGCTCGACCGTGATGTGTTCGCGCCGCCCTTTGTCAAAGTCCTGGAACGATGGCTTGAGCAAAACGCGGCGAGTCGCACAGAATGAGCCAAGCCGTTGGATTATCGCCTGGTGAATCTCCGATTCAATATCGTTCAGCGAACCGCGCACCTCACGCGAGCACTTGGTCATTGCTGATGTTCCCAGTGTCGACGCCACGATCGAAGACAGCACATCTTCGTAATTGTTGTTGCTTCCGCTTGAGGGATCTCGGCTGCTCCTTCCCTCGACGTAGTTGCAGAAGCGTACGTAGTCCACTTTGTTACAGTCCAGCCCCTTGATCACGTATTTTTTCACGAGCAGGTCCAAGTCGCTTTCAGTTAAGGAGCCGAAGCACATCTTGGTGCATCGCTTGAACTGCGCTTCAGAACATTTCCCTGTGCGCAGCGAGTCGAAATCCGTGAAGAAATTCTTCGTCCGAATGCGATCGCGGAACACGAGCTCCGACAACTCCGCTTCGAGTTCTTGAACAGCATCTGAGTCGGTCCCGTACTCGAAGCTTGCAGGGGCTGAGAAATGCCGACGGTCGGGGGAGCGCGGCGCAGCGGCTTTCGTTCCTGCACCCGCTGCTCCAGGGCAAAGGTCGAAGTGCAGCGCTCGATAGTGCACGTCCAGGTCGTCTCCGTACGCCTTGAGCAGCACATCCATCTCTTCTTTCTCGAAGTACACGATGTTCAGCAAGTCGCGGACGAACTGGGGCTTCGTGACTTTGCCTGCGTTGCTGCGGTCGAAGTCGTGAAAGACGTCTTTTATCACGATGCCTTTGTTCATCACTGCTGCATACAGCTTGGTTTTTACTGACCCCAGAAGTTCCGCTTCACTCTCTGTCAGCGACGCCAGCCCAAAATCCTTCACCACTGGTGCATCGCTTCGAATGCTGGACCTCAAGTCCGGGTTGCCCTCAAGGCCTTTCACTGTGAAGACTTTGTCGATCAAGTCGCAGAAGCGTCGATAGTTAATAAATGACGGCTCGTCAGGGACCCGGTACTTCGCCAGCAGCAGATTCACTTCTGCGGTCGAGAGGTGCAGTCCACTGCCATCGAGCGCGCGCTTGAACTGCTCCACCTTGATTTTCTTGACGCGGTGGATGTCAAACGTTTTCATAAACTCTTCCAGGCGAATGCGCCGCTGCTTGCATAGCACCCGGATCTTGGCCTTGAGCGAGCGGAACTCGGGCGAGCTGTGCATGTTGACCTGTCTTCCACCTTGAGAGAGCCACGAGTCTTGCTTTTCCTTCGAGGTACTTGTAGCTTCGCCGGTGCTTGATTAAGTTGATAGCGCACGCTGTGCCGTCGTCGATGAAAACCGACGCTGCCATATTTGGACTCGAGCACTCTCAGGCGCGCCTAAAATAAACAACTACCCAGCCAGCTCGAGAATATAATCCACTCAAACATGCTGATCACTGAAGTGGAAAAACAAATAGTTGTGATCAGTTAAATCACTAAGAGAGAGAAGATGGACCATCAATACCGATCAAAATCTCTGCGTCTTCACTCATATCCACCGTCAACGGCGGGGATCGTCTCTGAGAACCTAGTTGCTTTCGCAATCTTAATATCCCCGTACGGCCGCGATTGCTCCAGATCCACGTAGTCGAGCGTATTTAACTGGAGCAGTTCAAAGAACAGCGCAGCCGCAGTTCTTCGGTTATGCGTGTTCTTTGTGAGCTGCTTGTACGTAACCTCGCTCTACATATGCACATAATAATTGTGAGTACAACATCATATTATTTCGAGCACAACAAGAGTTTGCAGCTTCTCACCTTGTCCTGAAGAGATGCTCGCAAAACCTTCATCACCTTCACAGTGTGTGGGTGCCATTTGTGTTGGGCAGTGGAGTAGCTGGCTTGCTGGTCATCCATCGTCTCACCAAGGTTGCCTTGGAGATCGTTCACCGCTGCGAGCTCGATATCAACGTTCAGATCCTCAAGTTCTTCTTCAGGATACTCAGGCTCCATTGGGGCGCCGAGATCGTACTCCGGGTGGTCTGGTTCTTCGATCTCACTATTAAATCAACAAGTTAGGTTTGTTACTCACATTAAATATGAGCTGTCTGGAATGTGTACTTACAGTGCATGGTTGTTCTCTTCGATCTGGAACGACCGGTCTTCATGCATTGAGCTGTCCAGTGCCGAACCATAGTCCGTCAGAACGCTTTCTCTTCCACCCTCTAGCATCTGAGCACGAACAACACAAGAGTCAGTCTCAATAGCAGAGTACACATCAATAGCATGTGAACGTACCGAAGCGTTACTCTGTCGACGAGTCTGTTCAACTTCATCTGCCTTATCTCCTTGCCCGTCCTCGATATCCTCGGAGATGAAGGGAAATTTGCGCTTCTTCATTGTGTACTTGAACATGCTGAGTAGATCCTCCGAAATGTCAAGGATGCAAGGCTTGTTGAATAGATCAGGACCGGTGGTCAACAGAGTGGTAGAAGCTCCAAAGCTGGAAGTGTTTGGTCTTCTGTAGGAGATATTTCGCGTGCGCGTAATGTCCGACACATCGCTCATTCCCTGCAAAGCACAAAACTCCTTTAGTCGTGAAATAGTAACCGAGGGGAAATCATCCAGCAAATTTGCTCGTACCTTCTTCAAGACTGCCGAGTTCAGCTCAGTAACGCTATCCCGACCGATGCGTCGCTTCTTCTTGGGTCGAAGACTCTTTGCAGCATCTTCTTCCTCATTGGCAAGCACAAAGTCAAGCGACGTGCGCGAGTTGTTGATACTCACGTTCAGGTCGGTGCTAATATCCAGGGACTGGCTGCTTGGGCTGGGAGGGATCTCCAATCCGTTGTCGACCTCCAATGCCCCATAGTCGTCGTTGAATGCGAGATCGGGTTGATCTTCATAACCAAAATCGGATTCAGCAATCGATTTGTCCATAGTTCCCATCAATCCCGACTCGTCCAAGGCAGGGAGAACGACGGAAGCGTCTCGAGCGATTTCAACGTCACTGACTCCACTTGCATCAAGCGCACCCTGTTGAAAACAACCAGACAATAATGAGTAAACAAACAAACTTCCCACACACACACTCGAGTAAAGAATCACGATAACAAGCACCTCATACCTCCTTGTCAGCAACGTCGTCCAAATCAAACGCTTGCCAGTCGCCATTTCCAAACGAGTCTTCGAAGCCAAATCCATCTGAAAGCCAAGCAGTAAGCACATCAATACACATCCTCTCACATGCAAGGCAGGTTGTTCCCTCAATGCAATGCTTACGCACCTCTGTCGGCAAGCTCATCGTCGTCGTCCTGTGTTCTACGTAGTGGGTCAGCGAGCGTGATGTCCTGGCGGCGTGCAGTCGTTTGGCTCGAAGCGTTGATCCATTCATCAAGTGACGGAGCCGATATGGAGCTTCGCATTGACCAGAACGAACATGTACAAGCGCGTTAGTCCACAACTTCACAAGAGAAAGCACATATAAAAACACATACAACACGCAGCAATACTCACTCGATCGAGTACGTCAGCTCGACGTCGAATTCGCCAAAGTTGCTGACGTTGATCGCGTGCGAGCTCGCCTGCTGGTTGTTCGCGGGCAGGTCGACGACGCCGGGGCGGAACGCCAGCTTGATCTTCACGAGCGCCTCGCTGCAGTCCGAGAAGAGGTACTTGACCTTGCGAGAGTAGATGCGCACGACGCCGAGCAGCAGGTGACCCGACACGCGCAGCGCAAGTGGCAACGGCGGGTTCACGATCGAGTCGACCGAGCTCTGGATGTCGGCCGTGAAAATCTGCTGCTTGTTGAGCTTCTTGTCCCAGTGGGCTGCAAGCCAGATCTTGCCCAGCGGCCCCTTCTTCGCGAGGATGATCTGCGAGTAGAACATGGTGTCGGCGACGGCCTAGACGAGCGAGTGCTGTGGTGGCAGGCGGGCGAGTGCGGCCAGGTGGGTGGGTGGGTGGCGTCACTTGTCGAAATGCTTGCTTTCCGTCGTGTCGGTCGGCCTTTGCCCGCGCTTTCCTTTTTGCGTGAAAGGCTTGTTATTTCGGGGGTTTTAAATTTGGGTCTCTATTTTCGGTTTGTTCTTTTGGGAATGGGCTGAACCAGGATTGAGTGAGTCGCTTCACCGCAATCTGACTGACTGATCCGCTTCGAAGCCATCTCTATAAGGGTGATCGATGAATCGCCAAGCCCCCTGGACAAAGCAAGTCCCCACTATGCAAGAACGTTGTGCTACTGGCTTCTTGAATGTGCCAACCAACTCGCATGGGCGACAAACTGTGCTGCGAAGCTGCACCGCTATTTATTCGACCTGTTTGAGTGATTCTCTTTCGTTTGCTGCTGCTCAATGAGCCATTGAGCTTCTTTTTGCGTTCAGGTGTCCACGCTCAACCTGTACTGAGGTGAAAGTGGTCGGGCATGCCAACTTCGCTAACTGGCTTCTTGGGCCAATGTCCTCGATTTCCTTTCACAAAGTTCACATCTTGTGTGTTTGGCGTTGATACATGTATTGCTCATTGTTTCGAAGGAGCAGGTTTTGCTACAGTAGCATGCTTTACTCCAGGGCTTAGCTTTATTTATTCTCTCGATTAATAGATAGCACAACCGCTTGGACATTCCTACCATGCAGCACGACACCCACGCCTGCTGTTAGGAGGACGACGGGAACGCGGCGAGCAGCAGCTCGTACGCACGCACAATCTCCTTGAAGGTGCTCTCGGCGTTCTCGTGGTCGCTGCAGTCGGGGTGCCACTCGAGCGCTTTGGCGCGGAACGCGGCCTTGACCCCATGCGCGTCCACTCTGCCGGCGAGTCCGAGCGTCGCGATCGCCTCCTGGAGCTCCTGCTGGCTTGCTCGAAGTCCTGGACCGGCGGCCTCTGCTCTACGGTTGTCTCGATACTTCCGCGGATCGAAGCCGTACCAGTCAAAGGGGCACGACGTGCATGCGCTCTCCCAACCGCACAGGAGGCAGCAGAAGCCCAGTTGCTGCTGCAGCGCCGAGTGACCAGAAGACACAGACGACGATTGCGTTGACGACGGGAGCTTTGACGCACCCGCTCTGCTGGACCACTGTCGTCGTGCAGCGCCACTGTGCATGCATGTAGAGCTGGGGGCTGCCCTACTCAATTGCTGCCTTCGTCGCGCACCACACAGCACCCAGCGTCGCATTTTCAAGACTCGCTCGCATGCACAATTGCGTTTTGACAGGGCATGACAATTGTGATTGGCAAAAGAGCGGCGATAATTGGCCAAAAATGGAACCCTGAGATTTTCAGGCTCGCCGCTGGTGCACCGGCCTTTCCACATCAGACTTGAAGTTGGCCTGGGGAATGAGCTTATGGACTTGACTATTGAACAGGCTAAAGGAGTCATTCCGCCCGAGGAAATATGGGAACGGAGGGCGGATAACTAAGTTGCTGGTGCTTGATGCTGTCGGGTATTCTTATCTGCAGTGGCGGAAACCGAAGTGAGGAACTGGTGGTGGAGACGCGAGCGCCACAACAGCAGAGTCCGTCAGAAATGTACCGGTATAAAACCGGTTAGTGAGAGCCAGTCTTCAAAATTGAGGAGAACACAATTTCCACCAATGATTGCATCCTTTGAGGAAATACTGAGCTACCACCGCCGCTACCGGTACTTGCCTAAATCCCATCACCGCCAGTCGATACCTCTCGGGTCACCATCGCCGGATACCACCAATGTACATGGGATCACCACCACCAACACTGCCTGTCTGAGCACAGCCACTGACCATTGACCGTGAAACGTCTGCTCCAACCGCAGGCCAGTAGCACTACCAACATTCACCACAACTACTCATCGCTGCTACACCGACCACTACCATCGCCGCCGCTACTCACCTGAACGCCACCACAGCCAGTCATTACCAGATCGCTACAACCGG
>JAASFY010000497.1:0-21105 GCA_023334035.1 Globisporangium okanoganense
CGGTAGGTTGAACTTGCGAGTTGCCCATGCAGCCAGAGCCACGTTGGTGAAGGGCTCTTTTGCCCTGACCTTCTTAGCGTGCTTGCACACAGCAAGTTGTTGCTCTAGAGTGAGGCGGTTGCGACTTGACTTTTGAAATGGAGCCATCGTGTCAAAGCAAATTATAGAATACCGAAGGAAGTCATGGCGTTTGGACTGGTTTGCATATATGGCCATATCCTGTCACAATTTATCTCCATTTCCAGCCTTTCAATGATTAACTTAGTGATGCTGGGTGCATGCACAATGTGGGATCGTAGTGATGCCCATCAAGCAGTACAGCACGGTATCCGATCTTCCTGTTCCCGCCAAAAATCATCAAAAGTCAGTACTCGGAGCTTTCGAACCGGTTTTTAACTGTCTGATTCAATAATCATCTTTTGGAGGGTATCAAGGGATGCCGGCGCACTAATCGAGGGGTAAGACTGTATTCGAACTGAGCCTCGAGTTCCTGTGCAAATGTTGTCGGTGGCGGAGGGGGTGAGTGACTGGATATGTGGGGCAGCCACATGTCGAGTCGTGCGTCGCCGAGTCGCTCGAACGGGTCCTCTCCAGCCCAACGTGTGGTGATCACGGACCATGCGGCTCGCGCTCGTTCACATTCTCACATAATGTGCGCTGTCGTTTCCTTCTTGTTCCCGCGAAGTAGCTTTTGTTATATAGTCACAGGAAATGGATATTGATGGTATTTAGAGTACCATAATATACCTCACTTCATTCATTCATTCAGCACTGCAAGTGCTTGACGGAGCTGCGCGTTATCGAGTACGAGCGCAACGAACGCCTGGATAAACCTCCAACCGCATTGGCGACAGGGGCTCATGGCTCTGGCGAGCCTCCCGCACCTATGCTGGGTCATGGTCGACGCGCCTCAAGCATCGGCAAAGGGTGTGCTCGCGCTAATGCTGAAGCCTGCAACATGCCTATGATCGACGGTTGTATGCGCTGTACTTCGGTGAGTCGAGAAATCGCAAAGCCAGCGTTTTTTTTCAACTTTCTGTGCGATCTGCTGGAAAAGTTGGTAAATCTGCCAGCCGAGACGCTCTTGAAGAGCCAGTGTGATGTCGCCATGAGGCTGAGGATCCGCAAGATCGCCACGGTGAAGAACTACGACGTAGTAAGAGCGAGGCTGGAGAGTCGCGTGCAGCAGTTTGTGAACCACTTTCCACACTGCAAGCTCCACTTTAGCTTCGCAAACATAGTTCTCGAAGACTTGACGAAGATCTCCCCGTGACAATTGACACGAGAGGCACTGCCTATGCATGAGCTGGTAAGCGCATACTGGAACACGTAGGCTGTAGCGGCTACCATGGCCTGGCGAGTCTGTGGTTAAAGAGCAAACTCAAAGGAGCAAAGACGCACCATCCATTTCCAAACAATATCAGGGTACTCCCTACCCCTCCGACCTCATTAAATACTGAGCTGCGATTGAATTCTTGGTATTCTCATCACAGGAACAACATCACTCTGGCGATATACCGGTATCTCCAAGTGTACCACTCAGCTGTCACCTGTGGTGGATGGTGGTTGCCGCGTCGCAAAATCCCGATCGCTCTGCGCACGCTCGCGAATCCGCAGTTGGAAAGCGCTCATCGCGGCGCTCGCCGCATCTTTCGGTCGCACCGCCACACTTCCCGATCTTCGGAGCTTCATTCGCTCAGCTCGCAGCGCTGCTTCGTCAATTGAATCCACTTCCTTCCTCGCTGCTTCAAACGCCTACAGAACGTGTAATAACCCACAATTGAGTAGATGCCAGCCACCAGCTCGCTCATTGTTACGCATACTAAAGCAGCACTCACCGTGCAAAATGACGTCAGCGTCGCGAAGAAATCCGTCGGGTTCTTGTTCGGATCCTCGCCAAAGTAGTCAAATACGCTGCACACTTCCTCCCGCGCTCGCTTGATGTCTTGATCCAATGTCTGCATCTGTGCCTCAATGATCACTGCCGCCACCTGCATGGAGCTAGCAGTCGCCGCGCTCTGAGGATCTAGTGATGCCTGTTTCTGAAGAAATGCTAGCTCTGCCTGGAGCTTTGCGGAGCCATACTGAATCTTCGCAAAGTCCTCAGCGATCGTGTCAAAGGACTCCCGTGCAGCCAAGGGGACGCGCCTGAGCTCGTCCTGGAAATCCAGCACCTGCGGATGATTCTTCTTCACGATGCGGACAAGGTAGTGCAGCACGGTCGTCTTCTGGTTCACCGCCTTCGTGTGCCCCAGTCTCAGTAATGAGTCCACTGTGAATCCTCGAATCCCGTTGTCGTCACCGCTGCCATTCAAGGTATTCCCGAGCTTGAGCACCATACTGAGCAACACTTTGAGCAACCGACTGCCCTTCACTTCCTCGCAGGCGGTACACATGTTGGTGTACGACGCCGTCAACTCGGCGCTTCGTGACGGAAACGCCAGCTTGAAGACCAGACATTCCATGCGCGACGCGTATCTCGCGACCTTGGAGATCTCGAGAATGAACTTCTCCGCCTGTTGATTTATATATCAAAGCCAAACAAACCACTCTGAGTCATGACAATGTACGTAGTACTGATAAGAAAGCACACCACACAAAGTACGTACCTCGCCAAGCATTGCGACATCGCCAGTATACGCCGACACGAGCGCGACTTCCTCAGGGGTCGGCAGGAAGTCGTTGATCCCGATGAGCTGCTCCAGCGAGAGTCCCTTGGGGTCAAACGTGGACACTCCCTGTGCGATCTCACGGTAGCTCAACTTAACACGCGCAAGCGAGATCGCTGCATTCATCGCGCGCTTTCCATCGACCAGCGTCACGCTCTGCTTGCGCTTGAGCGCTTTGCCCTGAGTGCCTTTCTTCTTTCCGCCATTACTGCCAGTGCTGTTGGCGTTGGCATCGTTGTTTGAAAAGAAGAGCGACTCGAGTTCGTCCATGTCCATGTCAAACTCCATGCCATCGTCGCCCTTGTCTTCCCATATCGTCTGCTGGTTGATGCTACTGAGTCGGTCGTCCGAGATCGCCTGCCAGTGAAGCTTCTTGCGTCGCTGCTTGGGCTTGAGCCCTTGCAGCACTGGCTTGACTGCTGATGTCTTGGTCAGCGCTGACACCAACGCATCAGCACCTAGCTCAAGGGCTCGTGGATCAGCGCCGTCAGTGACCATCTTGTGGCGCACAGCGCCCTCTGGAAGACCCATCTTCAGCATCTTATAGTACTTGGAATAAAGCGGATCGTCACCGAGCTTGACTTCAACTGGAACTTCCATGAGCTTTGAAAAGAGCGCGTCGCCGCCAAGCTCCAGCGCGCGCTCGTCGGCGCCTTCCGACTTGATCTTGTGCCGAACAGCGTCTTCTGGGAGCCCCATCTTGAGCATTTTGAAGTACTTTGCGTACACTTCGTGGTCCTTCAGCAACACGTCGCCTGGTCCAGCCACGTTATGTTCCTTCTGTTCTTGTTTTGCTGCCGGTTGTGGCTCCAATCCAGGTCTTTCAGACGCTTCTTGTTCACTCGCTGGCCTTGAACGCTGGCTTCTGGGCTCTCGTACAGATTTGATATCGTCCTGAAGTCTGGATCGCTCTTCGACTGGCTGTACAATCGTGATCTTGAACTTGACGTCGTCGTAAATCGCATCAGGTCCCAGATCGAGGATGATGGGGTCCAGGCCATCCATTATCAGCTTCTGCTTCACAGCTTCCTTCTGGCAGCCGAGACGCATCATGTTGAAATAACTTTGAAACTCGTCCACATCCTTGAGGCGCAGCTTCGCGACAGCTGGATCAATCTTCACATCTGGCAGTGATTCATTACGAGTGCTTGGGTCTAAAGGTCGTAGCGTCGATGGATCGACTCCGTCCTTGGTCATGCAGTTCTGCACTGCGTCAAAGGGCACGCCACGCTTGAGCATCATCTCGTACTTGGACAACTGCACTGCACTCTCAGCTGATGAATCACCGTTGTTGGTAGAGTCGGCCTCGCTGTCGTCCTTCTTTCGCTTCGCCATAATGCCCTTCAACATCGCAGCCTTGGGATCAGGTGGTGGTGCGTGGGTTGGTGACAATTCTGTTGAGGATCGCGCTTTGATTTGCTTCAGCAGGTCGACATTCGAGCCAAAACCGTTGGCTACTGGCTGTGGCGATGAGGCAGACTCCTTGATATGGGCTGCATTCTCTACTTCGCTGCGTCCAAGTCCGCTCTCCACAGCTGGGACTGGCGCCGACTGATGCTTTGAATTTGGGCTCTGGTGAAGATGGAATGGCGGCTGAAGCTCTGCATACTTTGATGAACTCACGTCAGCCATACGCTCTGGAGTCTGCGACTTTCCATAATCCACCAGCAGTGGCTCATGACTGTGTGAAATTCCGCTTGCATGTGTCTGAGAGTGATTTTTTGTGCCTGGGCTTGAATCTAAGGGTGTAGCGCCGCCGTTCTCCGCAATCGCCAGCTTTTGAGGACTGTTCTCACCATTTGGAGCGATCGAGACGTTCGCAGTCGTCGCAGCACGTAGCAAATCTTCCACGGAAACGCCACTCGTTTGCAAGAAATCGCGGAGTTTGTCGAGCTTCACAGACTCGCTCGAAATTGGCTGAGCTGAGAAACCTGAGGCCACCAAATTCGAGCTCGACCTGGTACGGTCACTCTGAATAGAATGCCTGTCTCCGTTCGTCGATGGTTCACTCTGGGCTGCTGGTACTGCTGTAGCTGACGACGATGGAGCGTAGCTGCTCGCCCACGAAGACGGAACCAACGTCATACCCGCAGGAATCTCAACCGCCGTTGAAGACTCAGACCCAACAGCAGTAGTTGGCGGCAGCGCGCATGAATCACACTCCCACGCGCTAAAGAACTTTTTCACGTACACGCCGTGGTTCGTGCGGTCGCTCAGCGTCGTGAGTCCAAACGGGATCTTCTTCAGCCCCACGCACGTCGTGTGGTAGAAACTGCCGCACTTTCCCGAGCAGCGCACGATCTGCGGTCGCATCATGTAGTCGTCCTCCTTGCACACTTGACAGGTGGACGACGTGTCCGCTGCTGCCGTTGGGGTCGAGTACCGTGACCGCTGGGACTGCATCGCGACAATCTCTGCGGTCGTCTGACGTCGCAATGCGGTCGCTTGGGGGTTCATGGTCGGCTCGCCCGCAGGCATCTGGTCTCTCGATGCCATGGCGGCGGCACTTTCCATCCCAGCGCTTTGCAATTCTTCCTTTCCCGGACTACTGCTCTCATTGACAAAGCAGGCTGCGAGCCCCTCGGAATGCAGCAGATCGAGCGCTACATTGGGCGTGTTCTGCGACCTCTGAAGTGCAAACGTCGTCGGGGTCTCGCCAAAGCCCATCCGGATAAAGTTCGAGTGCATCGCGGGGTCTGGGAGCACCAAGTGGTGCTTTGTGATCTCAATCAGGCCCTGACGCACTGCGTTGTTGCCCGTGTAGTCGAGGCGCACGTAGTTCTTGCGGGCCTTCGTGCTATTCTCATGCACCACGAGGTCGACGGAGAACATGTCATCGTCAAAGCCGTGCTCGTACTGCTTCATCATGTCGAGTTTGCCCTTTGTGAGCGTCACGAGGCCCGGGTTGAGGAACCACGTCGAATCGGCGTATCGAAACAGCACGCGCGAGGACGCGTCGACGTCATCGCCATTGTCGTACTCGTCCCCAAAAGAGCACAGGATCGAGAAGCCGCCGTCGAGCGTGATACCGTTCTCCCAGAGGATCGCGAGGAAGCCGTCGTCGCCGTTCCAGTCGAGCACCGGCGCATCCTTTGAGCCACTAGCGTTTGTACCACCAAGCATCGAGTCGGTACAGAAGATCATCTTGTAGTCGTCCCAGATCTGGATGCACGGCTGGAGCTCCACGGGCAGCGCCCTGCAGATGATGGCCTTGAGCAGCAGCGGCTTGGCGTTCGGTGGCTTCTGGTACTCGATGAGCTCGTGGAAGCTCGCGAGGAAGCGCTGGATCGACGGCGGTGTCTTGTTGCGCAGCGCCTCGGCCGTGAGCGTTTTCATCTCCCAGCGCTTCCTGTAAAACTCAACAAACGCGTCGATCGGGTCGTCGGCGAGCCGCGCGAAGAGCAGGTAGCACGCGACGACGACGCCGCTGCGCGTCTTGCCCGTCTGGCAATGCACGACCGCGACGTTCTGCGAGTCGAGCGAGAGCCACGCGAAGATGCTGTAGCAGATGCGGAAAATCAGGTCGAAGGGCGGCGTGTGCGCCTTCATGCCATCGCGCTCCCAGCTGAACTCGAGCATCTGCTCGCGCACCTTGTCAGCGATGACGCGCGCGGCGTCACGCGCCGAGTGGTCATGGCCATTGCCCACTGCCTGCTGCTGTGGCTTCCTGAGCAGCTGGTCCATGAGACTTGCGCTGCTGCTGATACGTTGTGTGTCCACGGGCGACGCGCATTCTGTAGTACTGCTGCTGCTGTTGTTGTCGATGTCGTCCAGTGCGTTGAGGTTAAAGATGAGGTAGTGGTTGCTGTAATGCGTCTCGAGGTACGCAGCCAGCTCGTCGACGTTCGTCTCGTTGGCCTTCTTGTCCGTGGACGTGAGCACGGGGAAGCCGCTCACAAGCAGCCGGTCCGTGATGAGCGTGAGATCGAGCGCGCTCGCCGGGTCCGCGCCCACGCTGCCGCCCAGGAACGCGCTGATGGCGCTGCCGCTGCCGCTATTGCGGCGCCCGCCTCCTCCGAGACGCGAGTGGCCGTCAAACACGGAGCTCGTGAGGCGCCGCAGCGAGTCCATTGCTTTGTGTGAGTTCTCTCTGTGTTATTCTGCTTGGCGCGAGCGGCTACCGTGAAGCGTCGTCACGAGAGCAGAGAATTTTCAGTGCCTGCCTATTGGGAGAACAATGCTGTATGGCTGTAGATGTGTGGAGACAGAGAGAAGAAGGGGATGTGTAGTGGGTGAGAACGGTGGCATCTGCATGAGCATGAGCAGAGAGAGAGATGTGATGCACCTGCCGACGTACTTACTTGTTCACTTGGGTTCGCTTTCTTCTTCTTGCTGCGTTTTGTGTTGTTGCATTACGATAGACTACATTGTGGAAAATCTATGGAGATTTCAAACAGAGAAACGGGGCTGTTATGGCACTTTTGAAAACGACGCGAAAATTGTTTTTCTCTCGGTGAGAAAAAAGGAAATGGTGCGCTTTGCAATAGAGATTCCGAGCCAAGAGGCGCGCTTTACGAGGCTTCTTGTGACCACAATTTTCTTTTTGATTGATTCATGCTGGACGAGCAAATATGCAAGTACCCACGTATCTCCTGACTACTTTTTGACTGCTCAGCCGTACTGCCTGTGTGATCTGACTGTCTCTCGCTTGCTGCGCTGCGCCGTGCCTAGGACGAATAATAATAGCGCGACGAGAGGTGCGCAAAGTTGATGCGCGCGCCAAAGAGCGCCTGCAACAGCAGCGACGAGAGGAATACGGCGGCCACGAGCACGAGCGGCACGAGGAAGCGCTCCGTACGATGCAGGAATGGGAGCGCTGCACATAAAAATATTAAATACACGAATTTAATTTAAAAATACAAATACCCAGACTGTAAACGTTGGATAAATAAATACACGTACCCATGTAGCCCAGGAACGTGATGTAAGTGTAAAAGCCCCAGGCGAGCGAGTAGAGCGCGTTCGCCAGGAAGAGCGCTGCGAAGGACTCGGACACGAGCACCGGCGCGAGCAGGAACTATACGTCCATGGCATACACACATGCGAAGCATAGAGTTAGAGATCATACAAGCCACACCATCGATGAGCATATACTTCGCAACCAAAGTATACCTGCACGACGTAGAGGAAGATGAAGAGGATGAAGAAGGCGTTGCAGTGGATGTCAAACGCGAACTGCCACTCGACGCGCTGCTCCACGAAGAACGTGTCGCCAATGCCCTGGCTGTGTATAATAGAAAATAAATAAATTTAATGCCGTTACGACATGTCAGTGAGAGAGCATGACGCCACCATTCTTTTTTTACAAATGACACGCAAAAATACGTACGTGGAGCGCAGACGCAGATAGTGGTTGGCTACCCACCAGCAGAGCGTGGCGAACAAGACGCCAAAGCCGAGCCACTCGACAACCACGGCGTGGAAGATGAGCGACAGGTACGACGACACGCTGCTGACGCGGAAAGTCACGGCCCAGGCCACCGTCGCGACCTGTTTTTTTTACAAGCAATCGCACATAGTAAAGTTAATATCCCCATACAAGCAACTCACAAGTTGCTATACAACCAACCCCACACGCACGCGTACCAGCAGGAAGAAGAGCTGGATGACCGCGAAGGCCGGGTCGTCGCGCGCCCAGCGGTTCTTGGTCTGCTTGCGGTAGTAGGCGCTTTTGTAGACCTTGGACGGCTGCACGCAGAGCGTGACCATCTGGTAGAACGTGGCGTCGAGATCCATCTGCCGATAGTCCACCACGCGCGCAAAGTACTCGGGAAACGCTGAGCATGTGCGGAAGACCTGCGCGCCGGCGGCGCTCGCCTTGATGGCCTTGAGGCGACTCTTGCCGCCGTTGTCTTTGCTGCCACTGGTGAGCGGCGACGTGCCTGCGCGGTCGAGGCGGAAGCTCTCCTCCTGCGACACTGGGAGCAGCATGGCTGGCGGTGGCGCAAGGGAGAGAGCGAGCGATGGAAGTGATGCAAGCGAAGCTCCTTTTTTTCAAGCGAAGGAATGCTTTCGTGTCAGAAAAGTTGAGAGAGCAAGAAGCGAATTTGATAGGAAAGCGTCGGTTGTTATGACGTGTGAATAACAAACCTTTATGTCGGGTATCGCCGATACACAAGCGATTCAGCCGGAAGATGTCTAGCCTCTTTCGAAATGTAAAGAGGTTCGACAGCAGGTTTTCAGCAATGATAGTATACGATAGTGGAGCGCGTCCGCTTGTCTACTTCTTACAACAACTTTCTACTCACTGCCAATACGGAGAGATAGGCGACTCAGATCTGCATCCGGGGCTCCTGAGACGCCGATCAATCATGAGACCGACGTGCATGGCGATGGCAAAACGCCTTCGCCTTCGTGGTGGTCGCGCTGCTGCATGCCGATGAGCGAGCTCTTCCACTGCTGCATCAGCTGCTTCTTCTCGAACGCGATGGCCTCCATCTGAGCCGTGACCTCGCGCAGCGTCTCCTCGGCCGAGGCCGTCTCGAGATTCTGCGACTTGTGCTGCGCTTTCGTGAGCGCGATCTTGTCCTGCAGGCCCTTGATCTACTCGTTGAGACTGTCGATGTACAGGTCCTGCTTCACCTTGTCCTTCTCCATGATTGTCATGGTCCCCTCGGCCTTCTGGGCCGCACGCTGCATGCGCGCGATCTCGTTCTTCATCTCGTCGTTGTACTTCTCGACCTGGCGCAGCGTCGAGTTGAGCGCGTCGAGCTCCGTCTGCGTCTTGTACAGGTGGCTCTAGAAACGGAAGAGGACGCCACCAGCGTACACCGTGGTGCCGATGCGCTCCTACGACAGCGTCGATATCGCGCTCCGCGTGCGCGCAGCGCAACTCGTTTTGGAGGAGGGCTTCCCCCATGCTCTTGCCGCTCGTTGCGTGGGGATGAAAACCACCACCCTCACGAAACAGCTCCAGCAGTACCGTGCCATTGATGGTGAAGGTCCGCGAACTGCTCCTCCTCCGAGCCCTCTCGCACTGGCGGCAGCAAGACTGCTCCACGTGCGCCGCTCAGTGAAATACGCGCTCTTCTTTCCGAGCGAAGCCTCGTTGGATGAGCTCATGAGACTGCTTTGCGTGACACGCGAGTCCATGGACATCGCTGTCTCCGTCCTCACGAGTCGTTTGCTGGTCACGGCCATCCTGGCTGCGCATCGCCGCGATGTTCGTGTCGTATGTGACACCGGCGAGCTAAACAGCCATTACTGCCTCGCCCACCTCCTCGTGGCGGAGGGGATTGAAGCACGCGCAGCCGGCACAACGCACGGGTCCATGCACCACAAGTACACTGTCCTCGACGGATCGACTGTGCTGACTGGCTCGATCAACTGGACGCTTGTTGTGGTGCGCTCATGAAGGGAAAACACTGAGCATATGACAGAGGCGCACGCACGGGCTTCCGCGTGAACAGCTGGTCTACATCCAAGAGACAACGTCTTGCTGTCAGCCTTTACACAAGCACACGTGCGTGTTGGAATGATGGACGTCTGCTCAATTTTAGTCAACAAAGCGAAGAGCTCACTTCTCAATTTGCGCTCGCAAGCTCAGGCCTCACAGCAACATCCATCCCTGCCAGCATGCACATCGTGTCTACAACCAAGTTGCTGCTCATCGCCTGTTGCGCACTGGCCTCCACGTCGCAGGCCACAGCCAAAGATACGCAGATCCCAGCGACGGGCGGCGCCAATTCGACCAATCCGAGCACTGACACCAGCAGCTCGAACGCGACGACGATCGTCGTGACCGTCGTGCCTGCGAATATGACGTTCATGCCCGTGAGCAGCGGCGGCGCTGACTCCACAAATCCCAGCAGCAGCTCCGGGTCCACTGGCGCGCTCATCGATGCTCCACTCGCACGCACCATCTCACCAAGTTCTTTATCGCCCGCTCGATTGCTGCCATCACCTGTGGTGACGCTGGCCTGCGTCACCGCGTGGCTCGGGAGCTACGCACCAGGGCTGTAGGCAAGAAGACCCGAAGCGAAGTCGCAGCCACAAGAGCACTCTAATGTATCAAAATGTATTGCTATTAACCACCACTTCACATCGAGATCTCTCTCTTGGGACTTGCCACCTAGCTTTACAGGTTCACTGCGAAGGCGCTTGAGTGCGCTGCAGCCGACACGACGTACCGCTGCAGCATGCGCAGCTGCGCGAAGAACTCCTCAAGACTCAGTCGGGCTGCCTTCTCTGGCTGCTGCTGGGTCATATAGACGCACTTTGGGATCAGGAAGGGCGCGACGTCGATCGCCTTGATGCACGCGAGCGTGTCCATCTCGCACGCGCTCACTTGGATAAGCCCCAGTGTCCCGAACTCAGGGCTCCGCAGCATGCTCTGCTGTATGCCGGGGCTTGCGTTGTGAGCCACCACGTCACGACAGATGCTCTGCAGGAGATCGACGCGCCAGGCTGCCTTCTCCATCTCGGACGTGAACTTTGTCCGAGGCGCAGCGAGGACGCGAACATGTGTGCTGCTGTTGTGGCGCAGCCAGAGCGCCAGGCTTGGGAAGAACAAGGCGCACGTCGCCTCCATGTACTTGAGGCTCCGCTCAGTCACGACGTACGTTGGCCCCATGGCCGAGGCGATCCGCAGCAGCTCAATGAGCTGCGTCTCGATCGCAGACAGGGCTTGTTGCAAGTACGGCTCGCTTGCGAAGAGTGCCTGGGCGGATACGAGGGATTGGCGGGACGGCCGCAGTCCGATGCGCTCGTGCAGCCAGGCCATTGGCGCAAGGACGTCTTCCCAGTTGAGCACGAATGCGTTTCTTGTTGGTGGTTGTATTTGGTGGTGGTGCTGTGGTGGCGAGGGCATTGTGGAAGTGGAGTGGTGCGTGAAAAGTCCCATGGCGGCAGGTGGGAGAAAGCTTGCTGAGCTCATGGCTTGGTGGTGAGGTTGAGGGGACTTGTTAAGTGCTGGTGGTGCTGATGGCAATTGGAGGAATGAGAGAGAGGGTCTACATGCCACACACAGCGCAATGGAAAGCATTCCCATGCGCTCCCATATATGGCTGTTGGGAGAATTCTGCAATTGCGGCATGCTGATTGGATGAAATAATTGACACGCAAAAAAACGCTGTTGTGCTGAGCGATTTGGAGCAATGGGCATTGCGATCTTTCGTGCAATGCAAGAGCAAGCTGCTTTGACGAAGGCGTGCTTATGTACTGAAGCTAGGGGTGCTGTTGCTGGAGTACTGCAGTCGCTCACTGAAGCGATACTAATTATCACTGCAAATCTTCTTCAGGTTCGGATGGATGTGTGTGTACTCAAGAGAAATTTATCAACTTCGAAGTGCATTCGAGTTTTCGCTCTTTGTAAGGACCTTTTGGCGATATGGTTTGCATCCTTCAACACATGCGAGCCTTGTTGTTCTCTTGGCTTGCTTTGGTTTGCTTTTCGAGAGGGCCATGAGTGGGCTTGATCAACCCAACCTGTACGACCATCACTAACATTATCCGGAACCATCACTCACAACGTTTCCCCGCCCGTCACATTTTTTCCAATTTTCAACCCATATCACAACCGTCCACGCTTTTTAGCAAAAAGCCACACGCCGGCTCTTGATCCTCACTTCCCAATTCCCCCTTCACCATGACCAGCTTCGCCGATGCTGCCAAGCAGCTCGCTGCCACGACCGCCGCCGCTGCCGCTTTGACACCCGCCGCCACCACCACGACGACCTGGAACGGAGCCGTCTCGCACGCCTCAAGCGGTGCTGCACGTGTCGATTTCTTCTACGGAGCTCTACGAGGCGTCGAGAAGGAGCGCTTCGTGAGTCTGCTGAGTGCGTCGTACGCGGAGAACGCGCTGCACACGCTCAAGATGGTGGCGTACATCCGCGACTCGCGCGGCGGCAAGAGCGAACGCCAGATCGGCCGCTGGGCGCTCGAGTGGCTCGCGGGCCACCACGCCCCGGAACTCTCGCACAACCTCAAGCACTACATTGGCGAGTACGGTCGCTTCGACGACCCTATGGCGGTCATGGGTTCGCCCGTCGAGAAGGACGCGCTCGAGCTGCTGCGCACCCAGCTCGTCGCGGACCTGGCGACCTTGAACGAAGGTGACGAGAAGAGCTCCATTTCGCTATGCGCCAAGTGGATCCCGTCCGAGAAAAAGGCGCTCGACAAGAAGCTCAAGATGAACAAGAAGCTGAGCAAGCACATGGGTCTCTCGCCCGCCGCACTACGCAAGGTCTACCTCGCGCCGTTGCGTGAGAAGCTGCGCATCATCGAGCGCGCAATGTGCGCCAACGAGTGGGAGAAGATTGACTTTAGCAAGGTGCCAAGCATGGCCATGCACATCCACGGCAAACCCGAGCACGCGTTCCAACGCCACCTGCCGGAGAAGTTCGCCGCGTGGAAGGAGAGCCTGGCCAAGGGCGAGGCCAAGGTCAACGCCAAGGCGTTGTTCCCACACCAGGTCGTCTCGCAGTACCTGAACCGACATGAAGTCGACGAGCTCCTCGAGGCGCAGTGGAAAGTCATGGTCGAGGAGGCGAGCACCATGGGGTCCATGAAGAAAACGCTCGTGCTCTCGGACGTCTCGGGGTCCATGAGCGGCACCCCCATGGAGGTGTCCATCGCACTGGGACTGCTGGTCTCGTCGCTGGCGCTCGACGAGTACAAGGACCTCGTGCTCACATTCGAGTTGCAACCTCAGTTCCACCATGTCGTGGGCGCCAACCTGTTTGGGCGCGTGAAGAACCTGAGCGCTGCACCATGGGGTGGCAACACGGACTTTGCGGCGGCGTTCCGTGCCGTGCTAGCACTGGCCAAGAAGAACAGCCTGAGCGCGGACCAGATGCCCGACCGGTTGATCGTTGTCTCGGACATGCAGTTCGACCAGGCTGACCGCAACTTTGAGACGAACCACCAGGTGCTCAAGCGTGAGTTTCAAGCCGCCGGCTACGCTGTGCCGCACCTCGTGTTCTGGAACGTGAACGGCAGCGTCAAGGACGTGCCGGTCTTCAGCGGCGAGGCCAAGGTCTCGCTCGTCTCGGGCTTCTCGACCGCCATCCTCAAGGCTGTGCTCAGCGGCCTCGAGCTCAACCCGCTGGACACGGTGCTGACGGCGATCCTCGAGCCGCGCTACGACGCGATCACGCTCCCGGGGGCGGCGAGCGGCACTGGCAGCGACCACGGGAGCGACGACGGCGTGCTCATCTGAGTGGCTGGTAATGTCTAGCAGTCTATGTTTGTCTTTAGTAATCTGCATTTTTCATATTTATTCAGCAAAAAGAAAACAATGCTCTCGGTATTTGCCACCACTTGATTGACAGTTACATGTGGACATGTGAGTTCTGTTCGAGTGTCTCCATCGGTGAGACACCGACAATCACTCATCACCGAGCAGCTCACTGAAACCGTCGTTTGCTAATCAAATAGACTGTGACAGCTTTCTTCACATTACATTCTGTGATATTGTTTTTGCTTGGTTATCAAAACGAAAGCTATAGAGAGATGAAGAAATAGACTCAACGACGCTTTTCCTAGAGCATGGCCGTCGCGAGCATCACTACGAGACTACTGACGAGCACGAAGGCCGTCGAGAGTGGGGCCGCCGCGGCCGAGGAGGTCTTCTTGTCGTCGCTGCTACCCGTGCTGTTGCTGCTGCCGGACGAGTTGCTGTTGCTGCTGCCGGACGAGTTGCTGTGCGGCAGGAGCCACTTGTTGAGGAACTCGCCGAGGTTGTCGCCCGTGGTGGACGTGGCGTTGTGGAACAGGCCCTCGTACATGAGGTACACGTGCTGTTCGCTCTCGACGAAAAACGTCGAGACGCGCGAGCTCACGGTCTTGTACGCGTCGATCATGGTCGTCATGTTAGAGAAGAAGTCGGGGCCGCCGATGAGGTTCTTGAACGGGTACGCGTAGATGCCATCCTTGAACATCTGGTAGAAGTAGCGCTGCGTCTTGTCGGCCTTGCTGTCGATGAAGAGCCAGTCGCTGAACGGCGTCTGCTTGAGCATGGCCTGCAGCATCGCCGTGACTGTGATCATGCCCGTGCGGCAGCCGGCGATGACGTCAGCGGGGGCCTTGAGGTCCACGTCGCACGAGCCGTAGTATCGCACGAGCTGACCGCCGGCCTTGTCCTTGGGAAGCACGCCCACGTACGAGTCGGCGAGGATCGAGTAGCGAATGCCGCGCTGGTCCACCTTCCAGGCGTCCGCGACGTAGGCGCTGAGGATCTGGGCCGCGAGGGCGCCGGCACTCGAGCCGCCGATGATCAGGTGCTCCGGGCTCGGGTAGTTGGCGAGCGTCCACTTGACCACGGCCATGGTGTTGAGGTAGCCGACCTGGTGGATGCTCTGGTTCTGTTTCATGCAGTCCTTGTAGCCCAGCAGCGCCTCGAGGCCGGTCTCGGTCGAGCCGTTCACCTTGTTGCCGATGTGCAGGTCGCCCGTGCAGTACGGCAGGTGCACGATATTCCAGTCGGCAAACATGTTGTCCGGGTCCGTGCGGTTGAAGATGCCCGAGCTCGCCGGGTTGGCGTTCGGGTTGAACGTGCCGCCGGCGACCGCGCATTGGATCGCGTAGTTGCACGTATAGTCGTCGATGCACGCGCCACCGCCCTGGAAGAAGAGCATGAGCTTCTTCTTGTCCTTGTTGGCGTTCGGGAAAACCTGGAAGAAGTACGTCGAGTTGGTCGTGAAGTTGTTGGCGCTCGGCACGCTCGAGTCGTCAAAGGCGCAGCGCGTCTCGCCACCCGGGTATATGAGCGTGCTCGCGTCCAGCTTGGACGTCGTGATCGCGTCCACGGCGCACGTGTTCGTGTCGGTGAGCTTGCAGAACTCGTCGCCGGCGCGGGCCCCGGGGGCCGCGGTCACACCGGAGGAGAAGCCACTGAGCGCGGTCAGCGCCAGGCTCGCGAGTGCAAATTTCCACATCGTGCTAGTTGGTAGACAGTAGATGGTTGGAGCAAGGTCTCACAAACGAGAAGGCCGTGAGCGGGCAGATACTGTCACTGGAGAGCGCAAATTGTCAAGTGAGGAGTGCGGTGGGAAGAACGCGAGGGAGCTCTCGTTGGCAGATCCCTTGAGAGAGTCCTGCTGGCTGGATTGCGAGAGTGAGTGGCTTACGGTCCACGCCTCTTTTATGTCGGCTTTCGTGAGCGAAATTGTTCCGTCGCGTGATGGCACGTGAAAGAAAACAATTGGAAGAGTGGGCCATCTGGTCTCCGCTTGACAGTGAAACGAATGGTGTCGAGGCGTTCGACTGGCAACACATGGGAGGGTGGCCCAGTTTGACTTGGTGGTGGTGACTTTGGTCCTGCAGCCTATCCGACAAGTGCGCTCTCCAGAGTCGGAAGGAGTTTTCTTAACAGGCTGTTAAGAAAACTGAAGAGCTGGTCGATTCTTGGCTTCCTGAAAGCATCAGGAGAGTGGCTCTCGGAGTGGGGACCAGATGCTGATCAGCTCTGTTTCGTTCGCCTGTCATAACAGGTACTTTAGTAGTTTGAGTAGTTACCGTATATACAAAGGTGAGCAAAAGATGTATTTACAGGTCATCCAATTTTAAACAAGTTTTCCGATTATAGAAAGGATATCTTTATTTCGAGCGAGCTGAATGCTTTGTGTGATAAACAGGCCATCCATTCAGCAGTGGACTCTTTCATTTGGCTCCCTTGCAAATGGGAATGCTCTTCTCTTCGTTTTCGCCACGATGCCAAATCCCAACCGCGATAGCGCCGGAACCTGTGCGCAAGTGCCTCGTGTGCTTCCGAAACTCGTTCCGAAAATCGAGGACCTGCTGGAGCTCAAGGCTTTGCCACACAGCCCGCCGCGACTTGTGAAAGTGGATCCAAAGGAATAATGCGCTCATCGAGTAACGAAAGTGTCGAGTGGATATCGTCCTGTTCACTGTCCACCTTGTCGTAACGCAACTGGACACGGTAGAGATTCAGAACCCGAGCTGAAGTTCGCAAACTTTGGTGTGGCAGCTTATATGCGAACGTGCCCAACTCGGATGGAAACATGCTACCGTGAACCTCGTATCCGATAGAAAGATTAGGGCGAGTAAGTCTATTGCCGACCACCTCATAGATACTGCCCAGTAAGCTTGTACATTGCGACCCGTTACAGGTCCTCTCTATTGACTTGTACTCGTTCATTCTCAATCGAGAAATGGCTCAATTCGTGAGCACCGAAACCATCAGGTGCACTTACCTTACAGTGTTAAGAAATCAAGCGGCGTGGCTCATCAAGCTTTGGTTATTGAGCTAGTGTATGAGGATATCCAGCCGGTTCACATTGAGCAAAGCCATCAGATCTGGAATAATGAGGAAATATATCAGACTCAGAATGTGTTGAAAAACCTTGGGAATACCGGTATCAGATCTCTGAACCGCTAACCGGGTTAGACAAAAAAAGGATTAATCCGTTATCCGATAGCACAAATTTCTAACCGGGTAGCGCGCCCAAAGTATTACTCGACCGCATCGAATAATACTTTACGATTGCATGTCCTCGTCTTCGTCATGAGGATGTCACCTTGAGGCGAAAAGCTCAGTTAGAGAGAGCCAACTGTGCGTCATTTTCGCGTCAGTGGGGTCCCAGTCTCGAGACGCAGCAGAAGGACGAAGACGCCTATCGACAGTCTCCAGGAGGAGACCCGAGGAAAGCAGTCAAATTCTCACTGAACGAGTTTCTCCTGATGATGGTGGAAGCTTATTTACAGTTAACCCTTCACACGCTGTGCTTTTTTTGCTTTGTTTGTCGGAGTATAAAAGCATTTTATGTGCCAATAAATTTCCAGTAAAAACACATTTTAAAAATATCAAAAGGTGCTTTGTGAAAACAAAATAGATGTTTGGGCGAGTGATCGGATAAGAAAGAAGAATACAGTTGGAATCGTTTAAAAGACGCAAATGTGCTACACCCGACATCTTTTTTAAATACCAGAAGAAACCCCGAAGCCCGATAAACGGCACGCCAATCCTCGGCAGTCCAACCCCTGGCGCTGAGAATGCACACGCTCACTACTACAGCAGCCCAGTCCATCCGAGTGCCGAAGGACCTCCAGTGAGCAAACTCAGCATCACATCTCTCGTTAAGGCCTCAGCACTAGAGTTTACCAATCTGCATGCAAACCTACCTCAGGCACTCCTCCACAACCACTGAACCCACACAATAAACTCACTCAGATAGCAAATCTTCGTCCTGACTGGTCTCTTTCTCACGACGGCAGCATGATCGCATCGTATCTTGCGTTCTCAATCGCCTCCAACACGATCTCCAGTGGCGTGAGCGCACAGCCGCGCACCACGCGCTTGAAGTTCGCAAGCGAGAAGCCCGAGACGAGCGTCACTGTGTCTCCCACGCCTAGACGCTCACTGCTGCTGCTGCTGCCATTCAGATTCCAAACCACCAGGTGGGGCATCGCGTAGTTGACATCATGAAGCTTCTGCTGCAGCGCTTGGTAGCTTCTCTCAAAGCCTCTAGAGTCAATTGATTCAAAGTCCACACTAGCCACTGCCACCACTCGTCTCGGGAGCTCATCACGAGGCACGTTGTGACTTCTGGCAAACTCGAGAATCGCTCGGAAGGCCCGCGTGAAGCAACAGCAAGAAGAAGCGTCGGACTCGTCGCCTCGAGCTCGAAGAATCCGCTGCATGCTCTGCACGCGCTCAAACAGAGTGGCACCAGCGATCTCCAGCAGCTCTGGTCGGGGCTGAGCCTTTAAGACTCGGTTATCAAAGCCAGTCGGCGAGCTTGAGGACGACGAAAGAGTCAGCAAAGCCAGTGCAATCACCACAGCCTCAACCTGTCTTTCCGAGGTGGACGCTTGGAGGACATCCGAAGGGATCGCCAACACGAGCGTGTGCTGCAAAGTGTCCACTACCGCAGCGTCTAATCCATCCACCAGCGCTCTCCACTGCACTTCAAGAAGCGCATCACCCTCGCTTCGCTCCAGGTACTGGGCCACAATCTCCTGTGGCAGCAACGACTTCACGCCTTTCATCTTGGCTTCACCCGTCGCGAGCTTTGCCTTCCAGGCTGCAAACTGTTCAGGCACGTGGCGCTCAAAGGCCTTGAACGGCCGGCCGTGGATCTGCATGGCAGCACTGGGCACCTACTCAAAGTCAATCACGTCCCAGTCACCTGCACTCATGAGGCTCTCGAGCGTCTGGAGCTTGGCGCGCAAGGGCGTGAGGTACTGTTTGCGGAGCTTGGACGCCTAGAGCTTCATGTGTTTGCAGAGCTTCTTGTTCATCTTGAGGTTTGCATCGAGCGCCTTGTTCTCCGGCGGGATCCACTTGGCACACAGCGAGATCGGTCTGTTGCTGTTGCTGGCTGTCGCATCGCTCTTCAACGCTGCCAGGTCGTCCACCAGCTGAAGACGCAGCAGCTCCAATGCGTCCTTCTCCGCTGAAGTGCCCATGAGCGTCACCGTGTCGTCAAAGCGGCCGTAGTGAGCGATCAGCGGCTTGAGATTGTGCACAAGCGCGTCTTTGTGATGCGCTGCGAGCCATTTCAAAGCCCAGCGGCCCAGCTCGCGCTCGCCTTTCCCGCCGCGGCAGTCGCGGATGTGCGCGATGAGCTTGAGTGTGTGCAGCGGCTGTTCGTCGTACGAGGCGCGCAGCAGGTGCTCGAAGCGGAGCTCTCCGAGCTCTCGCTGCGCTCCAAAGAAGAGCCCCACGCGAGCGCAGCTCTCCAAAGGAGCAGCAGAGTGAGATGCTGGCTCGTGAGAAGGCGGAGAGTGAGATGCTGATGCGGTTGAGTTTGTGGAATGAAAGAGAGATGCTTGGCAGAACCTTGATACATGAGGCAGTTAGTTGGCGGCGTCGCAGGATGGCGATCGCGAGGTCTAACTGGCACTCATGGTGTACAAGCAACTAACTGGTGGGTTGTGACCTGTGAAGGCTCACTCCGCTCACAGGGAGGAGCAACCATGTGACGTGTGCGCTGTACCTAAGTAAATGAAGGAAAACGCGAAAAAACGGCTTTTGTCGCGTGACGACAGCAACAGACTCCATGGTCCCTTGGGACTTGGTTTCGCCATCCGCTCACTGTCACTCTGCACACAGCAGACCACAGGCAAGGCAGAGCCATGTCGTCGTTCAGCGCGTCGACCCCGAACGCTCCATCGTCATCTCCCGGCGGCGGCCACGCCGTAATCCTGGGCTCCGAAGGCTCGAACATCGTAGCCAAGAGCAAGCAGGTGATCGAGGGCCTCAAGCGGCTCTACTCGACCAGACTCAAGCCCCTGGAGAAGAAATATTGGTACGACGACTTCCACTCGCCGCTGCTGAGCGACGCGGACTTTGACGCCAAGCCCCAGGTGCTCATGATTGGGCAGTACTCAGTTGGCAAAACATCCCTAAACGCCCGCAGAGTTGTGGCTGAGGCCAGCGCATTGGGCCCGAGCCCACGACGGACCGCTTCGTGGCCGTCATGAACGGCGAGGAAGAGCGCACAGTCCCGGGTAATGCGGCCGCTGTCTCACCAGATCTGCCGTTTGGAGGACTCGGTATGTTTGGCACGGCGTTCCTCAACAAGTTTGAAGTGGCCCAGATGCCCTGTAAGGTGCTGGACAACATCACGGTCGTGGACACGCCGGGCATCTTGTCAGGCGAGAAGCAGCGCATCGCACGAGGCTACGACTTTGTCCAGGTCGCCAGGTGGTTCGCCGAGCGCTCGGACATGATTCTGCTGCTCTTTGACACGCACAAGCTTGATATCTCGGACGAGTTCCAGCGCGTCACCGAGATGCTCAAGGGCCACGACGACAAGATCCGCTGCATCCTCAACAAGGCCGACCAGATCGACCAGTAGCGCCTCATGCGCGTGTACGTATCTACCCATTCTCTATTTGCCTAGCCTAGCCTAGGCCGAGCCTAGTCGAGACTAACTCTGTCGATTTAATGTGAATTTGTGAAATCTGAACCTAAGTACGGCGCGCTCATGTGGTTCATGGGCAAGGTACTCAAGACGTCCGAGGTCATGCGCGTGTTCATCGGGTCGTTCTGGGACGAGACGCTGCTGCACGCGGACAACGTCGTGCTCTTCAGCGCCGATGAGAAGGACCTGCCGCAGAACGCGGCGATCCGCAAGATCAACGAGTTTGTCAAGCACGCGCGGCTTGCAAAGGTGCACGCGTACCTCAACGGCCACCTGCGCGACAAGATGCCCGCGATGATCCGCAAGGAGAAGAAACAAAGGAAGCTCATTGAGAACATGGGCGAGACGTTCCGCGAATTGCAGCGCAAGTACCACCTCCCGCCCGGAGATTTCCCCAACCTCGAAGAGTTTTGCAAGAAGTGCACGGACCGCAAGTTCCACAAGTTTGCGGGGCTGAACGTCAAGGCGATCCAGGAGATTGACGAATTGCTCTCCAAGGACATCCCGAAGCTCATGTCCTCGCTACCCAAGCGCGAGGCTGGGCTCAAGGACGATGCGGCCGGTGGGAGCGATACGACCGTGGGCTTTAATCCATTTGCGGACCC
>JAASFY010000498.1:0-21102 GCA_023334035.1 Globisporangium okanoganense
ATGTGGCTCCGGAACCAGAGCAGTTGAGGAGCTTGTCGACGGCTTAAACTGAGCCTGAAATGCTCAAAAACACACCACATAGCGTAACTCCATTAGTCTGTAAATGAAAAGGATCTGTTTTTGTTTTGCGTCATCTCATATAGTCTGCATTCATAATTAGTGACACACATACTAAATAGTGTGAGAAGGAAAAAAAACAAGTCACGCAAAATAGTATCCGTGAGACTAATTGCGGTGATCACTGTAGCGAGCTAATACTCCACAGAACGCATTTTGTCTTATTTGTTTCCAAAAACCCGTGGGTTTTTTGCAGAAACCCAAGATGGGTGAGCGGTTCTCACGCGCGATGTCGTTACAGCCATGAATCTCCCAAAATCCAAAAGATCCCAAAAAGCTCGAATCTGAAATGCTTGCCACCATGCTCAAGATGCGCGCGCCCGCGGCCGCCGCGGCGCGCAAGCAGCTCTCGCCCGCCACGATGCTCTTCAGCTCCAAGCGCGAGGAGAATCCGTCCGTGTTCTTCGACATCTCGATCGCCGGCAAGCCCAGCGGCCGCATCGTCTTTGAGCTGCGCGCCGACGTCGTGCCAAAGACCGCCGAGAACTTCCGCCAGCTCTGCACGGGCGAGGCCGGCGTCGGCAAGTCGGGCAAGGTATGTACGCCCAAGGACTGCGTCTCTATATTAATCCTGTTGTTGTTGCTGCCGTTGCTATTGACTGTGCTCATTTATTAACACGCTGTCTTGTGACTATTGATAATTATTATTAAATAGCCTCTGCACTACAAGGGCTCTGCGTTCCACCGCATCATCCCCAACTTCATGTGCCAGGGCGGCGACTTCACTGTACGTCTTTATCGCCATGACGATGCGTTTATACGAAGATCAATGGAGCACTAACCATTCGTGTGTGTTCTTATATCATTAATTAATTAACTAATAGCGCGGCAACGGCACGGGCGGCGAGAGCATCTACGGCGAGAAGTTCGCGGACGAGAAGTTCGAACTGAAGCACGAGGGCACGGGCATCCTGTCGATGGCGAACGCCGGCCCGAACACGAACGGCTCGCAGTTCTTCCTCACGACCGTCGACTGCCCGTGGCTCGACAAGGCCCACGTCGTCTTCGGCGCGGTACGTGCGAATTTAACGGCCCCAGTGCAAATGACTTGGAAAATGCTCTTATAATGCTGATATGTTTTGTTTTTTTAATGTGAAAATTTTGCAGATGACCGAGGGCCACGACGTGCTCGAGTTGATGGAACAGATGGGCAGCTCCTCTGGCGCCACTCGGTATGAATTTTCTCTCTCTCTTCAGCCTTGTCTATGAACTGCTTGTTGGCTCTAACTTTCATGGATATTCATCTCTATCTGTAGCGTGCCTGTCGTGATTGCGGACTGCGGCGAGCTTTAAATCAGAACCAGCAGCAGCTGCTGAACACCAAGCGTAGCTCTCCGTTCGTTCATCCTCCAGGCGATGCACAACGCAATCCACTTTCAATCATGTGGCCTTTTATCCCGTCTGGATCTTGTTCACTTGTATATACAGTAGTTATCTATGGCGCTTTGAGTACACTACACCGGTGCAAAGTGGAGATTCGCGACCACGAGGCGCTCCGACTGGCCTCCTGGATAATTTCTTATCGGCTTCGAGGTCTCACTCCCGAGAGCGAGCGTGAGGCGATTACCAGAACTGAATGCGGACAATCGACTTGAAAAGCAGACTGCGAGGGCCTTGGCCGCCTCGCTGTTGATCGAAATCGCACAATTTTGCTCCAGATCGAGCGCCAGCACCATTTCTCCCGAGGCGTCAGTGACGAGCATCTGGTTGCTTTGGCCTGGGAGATCAGCTCTCATTCGCATCATGAAGGACGGCAGGCTCGTAAATTCAGTAGTTCCAGTTGCCAGGTCAATGCGCCGCAGCACGCTCTGCTGCAGATAATCCCGGACTTCAAAGCACCAGAGTGAGCTTCCTGGGCTCATCGGCCTGTTGTTGTTGCTGTCACCATCGCCCTGTCCTGGTACTGCGTATATGACGAGCGGTTTCTCAGTGGCGACGAACCTCGCCGGCGCTCTTGAGCATTCATTGAGACGCCACTCGTCCGTCGGAGAGAGCTCGACTTCGTTGGAAATCATCATGCCACTCCAGCCAAAGACCTTGACTTGAGCAATGTCAGTGTGGTCGTCCACAGTGGTGAGCAGGAATGGGAACACTGTGAGAACGGACGCCACAGACCCATGAGCTTCTGAGAAGAAGTTCTTCTCGACCTGGCTCTTCGTGTCCACGCCCACCACTCCTGCACTGCTACAACCTGTGGACTGTCGCTCTCGAGTGATTTTGCTGGCTGGTGATCGTGTGAACAGCAGCAGCTCGCGGTACACGATCTCTGGTTCGCGATAGGCATTGCTGCTGACGCTGGACTTGGGCTTCTTGATGTTCGAGTTCGTGACTGAGCCTTGATTTGTTGGCTGGAGCAGCACCTCTGAGAGGTCCACCAGCAGAACGCGGTGGTCTGCGAGCACGACAAGCGCCGCACAGCTGCCGACAAAGTGGATCTGCTCGATATACGACGAGGTTTTACTGTCATTGGCTTCAGTCCCATTGCCGCCAGCTGACGGTAGCCTGCGTCTCAATATCCGGAGGCTCTTGTCCTTCTCGCTGCTGCTGCCCTGTTGCTTTCGCGAATGCTTAAGCGGGAGTTGTGACTGGGCGATGAGCTTCATTTCACTCAAATCAAACACCCGTAGAGCCCCATCGTCGTGCCCTGCGAGCAAGATCGAGCCTGAGCGAGTCGAGCTCTTACCCACTGGTAGAAACCCGTTGTTGACGGCCATGAAAGTGCACTTTGCGCCGCGCACTCTGAACTGGGCGACCTCACGTGAGAGCTCAGGCACCCAGCAGCAGATCGTTCTGCTCTGCTTGGTCAGTGTGAGGAGCATCGAGTCCTCCAGAGCCCAGCTCACACACTGCAGTCTGTTGATAGACCCTTCTTCATTTAAGACACTGGCGGCCTTCTTCACCACTCGCCTGGGGGCTCCGTCCTTGAACACCAGCAGCGTAACCGCACCATCCTGCGTCGCAGCGATCCCAATGCCTCGCAGTGGGTCCACTGACAAACTCTGTGGGAAGCTGTCCAGCACAATCTGATAGAGTAGTGGGAGTCCGCCTCGTGCCACGAGCTGCCAGTCCACTTGGGCACTCGCTTGCGAGGTCTTGACTGGAAACTGGTGGATAAACAGCGTACAGCTGGCCATAGAGCCTCGTACGAGACACTGGCTCTGTCTGTCGCCAGTGGTGATCCACTCGAGAAAGTCGATATTGGTCTTTGCTCGGGGCTTTTGCCCCTCGCTGCTGTGCAGCATGAGCTGTGAGGTCGCAACAAGAGATTCGCGCACGAGGTCGTACACAAAGCAGAACGCCGTGTCATCGACGCACAACAGGAAGCGATGGCGGCCGGTTGAGTCGCTTGGGCTTGAACATACGATCTGGATCGGGCTCGCGAACGCGTCCAGAAGTCTTCGTGAACTCAGGATGGAGCTGTTACTGGTGGTTGGTAGAGAGGTGTCTACGTTGAGCTCATGGACCTCCAGTCGATACTTGTTGCCAGCGAAAGTGACGAATTTCTTGGAGCCGATTGGGATGATTTCACGGACCGAGGAGGAATCTTCCGAGACCTCTTGGGACCAGATGATGGAGCAGGTGGACACGTCTGCGAGGAACTCTGAGGATGAAGACTTGGAGTTGGTTGTTCTCTGACAGCTGATGAATAGAATCGCCCCACTGCCGCCTTCGGCATGGTCGTGATCGTTGGCTTCATGGACAAAGTCCATCGCGTTGATCGAGGTGATCCCAGTTGGAAGTGGGATCACTCGGGAAGTCGAGCTGTCGGCCTTGGTCTTCTCGTCACCACTGGAGCTCTTTGGTCGGATTGCTATAAAGACTGAGACTGAGTCCAGTCTGGAGGATACTGTGGCGACAGACCTCCCACTAGGAGATAGCCGCATCAGCACGATCTCAGCATTGTTGCCTCCTGAGCTGTGCTCATTTCCCCCGTGGCCATAACGGAAGCTCTGCTGCCCGGACTCGAGGCTTTCGACCACCAACGCACCGCCCAATGCAAACACAAGGCTGCCAGTGGGGTACGACCAGGAAACTAGCCTGGGGTTCATCCCAAGCACGACGTTTGACATCCGCAGCATTCCACGCTCCGTTGACGCCACTTGAAAGGTTGAGACCTCAACACCACAGTCTTCATCCTCCCTTTCCTGGGTTGTGTCTTGCTGTAACACAAGCGCATCCATGGCGAGACGCAGGCTGAACTTTGGCTTGGATGACGGCACTGGGATATGCGACGACGGGGACATCTCCTCAGGATCGTAGCCGTCTCCGCCAAGTGAAAGGCCTCCAAAGGCATCCTTGCAGTTAGCCTGACCGTCTGTACCCTCCTTGCCAGTGATACCAGTTCCCTCTTGTTGGTATTCTTTGCTGTAAAGCTGCTCTACAGCGAGCCCAGAAGGGAACGCCGCAGGAGAACCAGCCTCACCATGGAACTCCCACAAAAACAACGTACTCGAACTCCCACTCGCGACCAGAAACCTCCCGTCCTCTGTGAAGCAAACGCGCGAGACCTCGCCACTCTGGCCCAGGAAAAGCTGCTGCTTCCTGCTGAAGCGCTGCCTCTCGTCCCATCGCCACACGCACAGCGAGCCGTCTGTACCACCCGTGGCCATGTACTTTAGGTTCGGACTGAGTGTAATGGCTGAGATCGACTGCTGGCCTAGCAGTGGGATCGTTTGAATGCACTGCATCGCCGGCATTGAGAACACGTACAGGCGGTCGGTCTTTGAGAGCACGAGCAGCTCTGACGCATCTCTGGATATGAAGAGCTCCTTGAGCTCCTCCTTGTGTGGCTGCTGGGAGGGCGTGATGGTCGAACACGGGAGCAGTGTTCGTGAATACAAAACCACGACGCTCAGTTGGTCACCACTGATCATCGTCAAGTACTTCTTGTCCGAACTGAGGCAGAACTGTCCCTTGTCTGTGAAGAGATCCACGATCAGCATCTTCATGGGCGCGTACTCCCGTTGTCTAGCGTCGTAGATGCAGAGCTGCTGGCCCGCAGCGGACGTGTAGAGGAACTCGCTGTCGCGGTCGTACTGGATGCAGCGGATCGCGCTCTGGTGCTGCTGGAACTCGCGCAAAACGGTCGTGAGGCTCCCATCCTTGTGCATGTTGAAGATCCGCGTGCAGCCCGAGGCAAAGCCCACGGCAATGATGCCGCTCTCGACCGGAGACACGACCAGACACGTCACTTTGTCCTTCTGGACGTCAAACTCGTACGATTGCTGGCCCGAGAAAACGTCCCAGATGCGCAGTGTACCGTCTCGTGAGGTCGTGACAATCTCGTCCCTCTTGACCGCCACCGTATCACCACCATCATCACTGGATAACAGGGACATTGGTGTGAGTGCCATGGTCGTGATTGTATCTGTATGGGAGCGCAGGATCGTATCGTAGCGCTGGTCCGAGATGTCGAGTACGCCGATGGCTCCATTCTTGCTACCGACGAGCACGCGAAGCCCATCGAGCGAGACTTGGACCGAGGCCACGCCGACCTCGTGCTGGGCCTCGAGGAAGAAATCCGTGAAGTCCAGCGGCCAAACGCGCAGGAAATTGTCCTCAGAGCCCGTGACGCAGAAACCTTCGTTGATCGAGAGGCAGTTGATCGCCGCGTTGTGCAGCTGGTAGACGCAGACGACGTCGCGCGAGTCGTAGTCGATCAGCAGTAAGGTCCCTAGGCTCGACGATACGTACAGAGGCCGCATGCGTGGGATGTTGGACGGGAACGCCTGGTACACTGGATCGAATCCTAAATCTGTAAACACTGTGCCCCGCGAGTACGCGTTCAGGATCACGGGACTTCCAGACAGGTGGCTGTTGCGTAGACGCCAGAAGCGCACGTTCTCCTTGCCACAGGACACGAGCTGGTCGGCCTCGTAGGGCGAGAACGCGATGGTCGTGACGGGAAAATCGCACGTCTGCTTGGCGATGAGCGGCACCTGCTTCGGCTGCGAAAGCTTGGTACAAGAAGAACCTCGTACTGATAAAGCCGAGCAGTCCCAGACAAAGATCTGCATGCGGTACAACTCGTCCCGCCCGACTGCACAGAGTCGCACAGCTGCTGTCTGCTCGTCCTGGCACGAGAAGCAGAGTGCATGCACGCCCCTCACTTGTCCCTTTAGCACTGTGACGCAGACTCGACGCTGGGGATCCCACACGCGGACGCTGGACGAGCCTTCTTCGACGGAGGCCAGCAGTGAGCCATCGCTCGAGAGCGCCAGTCCGCAGATAGCAGCAGTGTGGCCTCGCAAGAAGTATTCGGCCGCGCTGGAGGCTGATTGAGAGATTGAGCTCCCACCACCATTCGTTGCAGCTGAACTCTGGTTTTCACCATTTTCACCACCAATTTCGAAATTGTCGGCGACAATGTTGCAAAATGGGGATGACAATGTTGACGATTTTCTGTCTGCGTGGAAATCTCGAATGACGATGGTCGAGAAGCTCGAGTAGATGCAGCACGATGTCCCTGGTAGCCATAGAAGTGCTTTTGGAAATGGATTCGAGAACCCGATGATGTGTTTGAGCGTCAGGATGGGGTCGGGCCACTCATTCTGTGTCACCAAGGCCACGTGTTTCCTCTGTGACGTCGATTTCTGCATCACATTTGCGTGTCTTGTGGCTGTAGCCACAGGCGAGTGGCGGATTGTTTGCTGGCGACTATCTGATACTCCTGATGGAGCGATTCCAGCATCGCGAATGATTTGATCCGCCTATGCAGAGAAAGGTAACATTGGTGGTGTTAACAATAGAGAAGGGATAGTTCGGATGAAATTGACTCATCATACAACACGTCACGTACTCTAGCAAGGATCGAATTGCGGTCGCGATGCAGGTTGCGCTCTCTCGTAGATGGCGACGCCTTTTCAAACACCGTTCGCGATGACTGGACCTGGGATGGGGGAGATGACTGGGGTATTTGCTTCGTTGGTGATGGCGATTTCTCGCCTTCGCTGTCGAGGCTTGAGTGCACATCATCGATATATTCTCCTGTGGTGAGTTCATGGTCAACCTGATTGGAAAATGACTTTCTCGCTATTGCTGCTGCCTTCTTTGGAGATAGTAGCTGTGGCGCTGGAAGAACTTGCCAGTCGTACTGCACCCCAGGTATCTCTGGGAAGCGAAGCGCTGATGGTAGAGTCTGCAGATTTATAGCAAGCATACACAGTTGGCAATGGCTTCATACAATTGACTTGCACGAAATCGAATCAAACCTGTCGCGTGTACAACGTCAAAGATGTGAACACGTTGCGCACGTTCATCGCGGCGCACAGCGTCACACTCTATCGCAATTTCATCGGTCAGTTATCACGACAACAAGCAGTCGGGTCGTGTGTTGAAGGGTGTGCTCACCTTGAGGTGGCGGAACTGCTCGCGAGAGTACTGGTTGAACGTGTGGAGCTCGAGCAGCTGCGCCATGTCGATCGCTAATACCGTCCACCGGTTGCTCAGGCTACAGCACATAAACCGGCATTGTCAGACGAATCCCTTTGCTAGCTGCTAGCTGTCAATCGGTAGCTTTACGTACCTCAGTGGCACGCGCAGCACCGTCCCAGTGCTCCTAAGCGACTGGTAAATGGAGCTCAAAGTGAACCGCAGTGCGGTCTTCTTGGTCGTGACGATGTCCAAATGGATCGTCACGGACAGATCTTGAATACAGCGAAGCTATCCATATGCATAGAGAGCACCACACAAGTCACCAGGCCAGCCATTAACAGAGCCAGCTTCAAATATGCGCTCGGCGTACCTGGACGTAGACGAAGCGTCCTGTGAGCCCAAGACCCTGTGTACCTTTCGTCGTATCTCTGCTCCAGCAAACCAGCGTCGATCAGTAAGCTTTAGCCCAATGGCCAGCATGCTAGACGATAGCAATACAATAATAATGTATGGCGAGATCTGCAAACCTGGGCACCCGCAGGTAGTTGGTCGCGGCGATCGCGCCGCGGATCTTGAAGACGTTCTTGTGAATCTGCAGGTCCTGGAGCTGCTCGACGTCGCCCTGCGTGTGCCACCCGACGCTGCGGTGGTTCATGCCGAACTTGATCACTTCCACGTACGGATCCTGCCACACTGTGAGAAAAGAGAGAGATATCAGTCTCGAGTTCATGAGGTGGACGGGTGAGTGGGCATGAGCGAGCACCGCGCAGTCATAACATAGTCGCACCTGGCATCGCAGCAGCTGCAGAGAACGGAGAGGCCGCCATACAAGACCCGGAGCTTGAGCTGTTGCGGCAGTGATGGCGTATCTTGGTCCTTCTGTCTGTGTTGTCAGTCAAAGATCCGCCTCGCGCCCTTTCACAAAATACATACCGTCGGTCGCCTGATTTGCAAGGCGTCACACGTACGTACAGGCACTTTATTTATGCCCCTCATTTTCAACCACAGCACACACGAGGAGGTCATTAGCTCTCTTCCTCTCTTGCTTATCAGTGTCGCTTGCTCATATCACTGGGGCTTGGCTTGATAACTGCACTCTCATGTATTGCTGACTCACTGGTGGGTTCGCTACCCAGCGATCAGGACGTCGAAGTGGAGAGGCCGCTGAGGTATTCCTCAAGCTCGTCGAAATCATCTGCGGCAAAGTTCATCACGTCTTCTGCACTCGCGTCCTTCGCCGATGGGGAAAGCGATCCGAGGCCCTGAAGTTCCGCGTCCAATGCGTCGAGGCGGGCGTCCAGCTTGCCATCCGGGAGACTCGCCAACTCACTGGAAAAAGACTCGAGACCGAGCTCTTTCTCCAGGTTCTTCATGTCTTCAAACTCCTTCGCGAGACCAGCCATCGCGTCGTCACTGGTTGCGGTCGGACTGCTTTTGTCTGTGGTCTTCTCCTCGAGACCGTGGTGTAGAAGGAGGTCATCATTGTCGGCAACCTTGGCCAGCGCGCCCGACGTGATGGATTCCAACTCACTCATGAGCTCCTTGTCCTTCGCTTCATCCCAGCTGCCCTTGCGGTTCGCCTTGGCAGACTTAAATTGCATGTCTTCATCGCCACCAACAATGCTGAACGAGCTCTGGGCTTTGAGAGCTTCTTTCTTCGCCTGCTCTGCTTTCTCAGCGACCGCAGCAGCTTCAGCGGCAGCGGTGGCTTCCGCAGCCCTCGCTGCAGCAGCCTCAGCCTCCTGCTGCTTCTTCTTCATCTGTTCCTCACGCAGTTTCTGAAGTCTCTCCTTTCGCGCTTCAATGTCCACCCAGAACGCTTCATCACGGTGCAGCATGTCTTCGTAGGCCTGACGGTCTTCCTCCGTGAGAGCGACGCCCTCGCTCTTCGGTCCATTCGCCGCCACCGAGCCGTCTATTGAACAAAAACACAACATTATCAAAACACTGCCACCCACATAGCTGACATGTACGAAATCCTAAATTGTTGCTGATTTATCAGCCACAAACCTGGCTGAGTGCGAGCTCCGCTGTCAGTCTCGACATCGGCGAAGATCAGGTCCACGAAGAAATCCTGGTCAAAACGAGGATCACCACACGCGCCGTCCAATTGCGCCTTGGTCAATCTGAAATTTAATTCACAAGTTAGAAATCATATTATCATATGTGGCCAATCAAGCACCGACACATCAAAGCGTACCTCAAGATGCCCTGCGGGATGTACCCCGTGTGGAACGCGCCACGGAACATGGAGATCCGTTCACCAGCGTCAGTCAGGTGTCTGCAGCGTATGAGCACGTCGCCCTGAAGCATGCAGTCGACGTTGAACGAGATGGATCCGTCGTTGGTGCTGGCCCACTGCACGCCATTGCCGGTCTCCATGTCGCGCCACGTGGTGGTGAACACCAGTTTGCCACCCTTGAAGATTTGGAGGTAAGGGCAGCAGCCCTCTTCAATGATCTCTTGCGCTTCTTCTTGTTCAGTGACAGCTTCCTGAGGGATAGCATCAGCAGCAGCGACGTCATCAGCCTCGCCGCTTGCAGCTTCGCCTTCAATCGTTTCCTTCTTCACAGGCTCGAGCACTCGTCGCGAGCCAAACACTGGGATTGTGTTGATGATCACGCGACGAAGCAGAAGTGGAGAAGATCGAGGCTTGACGCCATCCATGACGTTCGTAAAGTACTGGATGTATCTGTTCCAGAGTGACAACATTAAGGACAAGGATATCAGTGACCAAGACTGATTTGGTCCAACCAACGAAGCTCTGAGCGCCAACAATGTTACCTTCTCTGAGACGGGATCGTGAGCTTCTCGACCGACGTGTTGCGCTGCTCCGCGACATATTCGAGAGCCTCGATCGCGTTCGGGAACTGTCCAGTCCACGCCAAGTAGCACGCGATGACCGTGCCCGTGCGCCCCTTGCCCGTCAGACAGTGGATCGCAGCCAAGTTCTTCTCATCCGCCTGCAGCCAGTTCTCGATCGACGAGCAGATCTTGAACACGAGGCCTGCATTAAAAAAATAAACAAAAAAATCATAAACAATTGTCAGCATGCCATTGAGGGCGCAACATGGTGAAAATTTAAACATATAATAAAATACCGAGAGGTGGTGCAGGGTGGCCAGGAAAGTTGAATTCCAAAACCTATTGACGCAACCGACAGATAACAACATTAGATATTCCACAGGAGGTGGAATTCAATTATAATCGCAATAGTCGCGCACCTGGTTGTCGAAATACGTGTAGTCGTAGGTTTCCTCTGCAACAAATAAAAAATAAAAAATAAAAATACTAGTCGCAATCGCACATAACAATAAACCATAGCGACACCACAACGCAATACACATTATACGCACGCACCGCTCAAATTCCAGATCATGTAGTGGCCGCCGTGCTTGTCGTTCAGGTACATGGCGACGAGGTCGATCGGGTTGTCCTTGATCAGCGTGCGGTTCGTGCCGAGGTTCATGCTGGGAAAGCCCATGGCCACGATGTTGTCCGTGATGTACGAAAAGTTGAGCAGCTCGAGGTTCACTTCGCCCGTCGAGCGGTCCAGCGCGTAGCTCAGACGGCGCTGGAGCGCGTCCATGTCCGCGGCGTCGAACGCCCTGTTCTTCCACACGGTCGCCTTCGCGGCGCCCTCGCGCGCAGCGACAGACGCCACGCTCTGCGCCTTCTTCATGAAGCCCAGCATGCTCGTCGCGGCGATCGACGCGGCCGCAGAGACGGACTCGGAGTTGAGCTTCTCGGCGAGCGCGGCCTTGACGTGGGCCATACGGCGGTCGTCGCTCTTCGTAGCGCCAGACGCGGATGCCCCGTCGTCTTCACTGCCGTCCTTCACATCAGAAGCGTCGTCTTGACCAGTCGCATCGCCAATGTTTTGCTGGATGCTGTTGTTCTCTGCGTCGCTGTTGCTGCTGTCAGTGGTCGCGTGGGGCGAGTCGGTCGCGCTGCTGTTGGGGGCGGGCGACGTCGCGCCCGTGAGCGACTCGAGGCTCTTGGCCGCCGTCGGGAAGCGCTCCGAGAATTTCTTAAACATGCTGCTTCTGCTCTGTTCGCCTAAGAGAGAGACGCGGGTCGCTTTTGTTGTGAATGGCTTCCTTTGCGTGTGCTTTGTTACGCAGTCAGTCACACAACGTCGGCGCGGGATTGATGTTGGTTCTCCTCGAACGTTTATTTGTTGCGCAAACAGTACTAATTTATCAAACGCGGCTTTTGTATCGAATATGTCGGTATCAAGAGGTGGTATTTTTGCTGATTCGTTGGTTAAAGAGATGCGATAGGATCTGCGTGTCGTTAAAATCAGGTTTTGAAGGTCCTGTATTTAAAGCAATAACTCTGCTGCAACTTCGATATCCAGCGCATGCATTTCGAAGAGCTCCAAAACAAACGACATGCAAAAAGTGCGCAGCAAGTGAGTGCTCTGCGCCTTCTCGCTCTCTCTCTATGTATATGCCCGCCCATGCAGCCATCTATATGAGGTTGAAGCTACAGTAGTTGACCTGACGCATCATTGTGTGTGCAGCTCGAACCCGACGGGCTTCCAGAACCTGCGCGACGTGACGGTGCTCTGGCACGGCTGGTTGAAGAAGCTTGGGCGCTTCAGCAAGCGCTGGCGCCGGCGCTATTTTGTGTTTGTATCGACCACCAACGGCACGAAGGAGCTGCGCCACTATGGTACGAAGACACATGCGAAGTCGTATACTGTATGTAGCTCTCGATTGATCAGCGTACTGTTGCTGTATGTGTAGATGCGTGTCGCGACGTCCCGGCGCTGCTCGTATCCACGCCGAAGGGCGTGATCAGCCTCACCGACGCGATCGGCATCTGTTGCTTCCTACCGACGTCTCCTCAGATTGGGAAGAAAACTGCAATGTTTGTACGCGAGAGATTTCTGGATACTGTACTTCGTGGTTGCATTCTGTGGGCTTGCATGGAAAGTGATCCGTCGCGTGTTACCTGATGTTTGTTTGTGTTGATACTGTAGAACCGCTCGGATGGGAATGATGCGGGTCTCGAGACCCACGACCAGAGGTTCGCTGTGGTCACGCCCCTGGTATGCATCACTGTTGTGAAGGATACTTGTATGCGAGTGTGTGTATGCAATGCACCGTGGCTAAACTCTCCGCTCCGTTATTTGTGACAGCATGTCACGCTCTTGGCGTTTCACAACGGTCGAGAGTGGGGAAGGTAAGTGAGCTTTACTACAGTGTCTGCCCTATATTAGTAAAATCACTGTAAATTTTGGCTGCTCCTAATGTATCAGTGCTAGTGAATCGCAGCAGGGCTTGTCCCTCCTTGCAGCGCTCTCGGCCTTCTATCCTGCGATCGACGTGCTCCACACTGGCTACATGACCAAGAAGCGCGAGAGGACCGGCCATAGGTACGATGGTATATCTGATCGCTGCACAATGACTACTGTACTCACTATAGAGCCTGTTGTTCACCATCTACAGCCCAAAGAGCATAATCTCGTACTGGAAGCGCCACTTCTTCGTGTTCCTGGCGACCGGCGACCTCCTGTACTTTCGTGACGACTCGCTCAATGAGCTCCAGGGCCGCGTCGACGTCCGTCACGCGCCCACTGTGCGTGTCACAGGCGAGCGGATTATCGAGGAGAAGAAGAAAGAGAGTTTGTTCAAGTTTGCGAGCAAGCTGTCGGCGTTAGAGCGCCAGGCGTGTCTCGTGTGGATCGCCACGCCGCCGTCCAAGATGTTTGTGATCAAGCTCCAGGACGAGCATGAAGGCGCTGTTGTCGCTACTGGAGGGGGAGGCAAGCGACAGGAGCTCACCCCCGCTGCAAAGTTCGTGCTTGTTGCTATTGATCCCCGTTATATATATGGTAATTGTGGTCTAATGCTGACTTCCTCTTGTTGTTTTCTCTATTGTGCAATAGAAAATGGCTCGCGTTGCTGTTAAAAGGTCATGCGGAGACCAAGTACACACAGCTCGAGAAGTGCGTCGCCGCGGGAAAATATGAAAACACACCAGAGGTACGCAGTGGCTGGGCTTGAATAACACAAACCAGAGCCATTCTTGTTCGCTGTGTAACTGTATGCTTGACTGTATGTAGATCATCTCTGCGATCCGAGCCGGCATCCCCGATGAGCTGCGCGGACAGCTGTGGAAAGGTTTCTCCGGCGCCATAGAGCTCCAGCGGCGTGCGGAGCTCAAAATATCGATCCGAAAAGCGTCCAAGACCACCAATTTCCGGCAGCTGGCCTCTTCGATTGTGAGCTCTTCAACTGATTCTGCGACGCTCTTTGACGAATTCGCAGTGCCGATCGACACAGAGGATGACCCAGAGAGTCCGGAGAACCAGATGCTCTTTGGTAGGTTGCGGGCGCTGGCACTCCACGAGACGCAGCACGCGGACGCGGACATGACGCTGCAGTCGACGCGCCTCACTCGTACCGAATCAGATTCGTCGGTCTACAACGAACAGCCGAGTGAATTTGGTGATCCGCGTGGTTCTTTCTTAGTTCAGCAGTCTATGGAGACAGACGAAGACACAGAGGATGACGACGAAGCAGTGGTGAACAAGGATGCGGTCACTGGTGGAGCTACTGGTGATTCGCAGCGAAACACGCTCAAGCAGCTGGTGAAAGGCCGCATGGGCGACTACGTGTACCCCAGTGACGCGCCAAGTGCTGACTGGGAGCTGTCGGCGCGACGACGCGTACTCATCGCGACCTCGCGCTACAAGTACGTAGCAGACCATATCCATTTAAAAAGGTTCTGACATTGTTGAGCCTAACAGTATGATATTGCTCAAAATGTGATTGTTGACAGTCCATTCTCGCATCCGTGTCCGTGGCGAGTCTCGTGCCTGCTGCTTGCCTACCTAGAGGAGGAAAGCGCGTTCTGGGTGATTAATAGGTGCATCCTTATCACAATAACGGCCATTTCGACCGTGTTACCATATTACTAACAACAATGTTGAAATCCGTTATTGCAGCGTGATGGATGCGATTCTCCCTGGCTACTTCCACGGCCATCGACCAGCACTCCAAGTCGACGTCGCGGCCTTCCAGGCGTTGCTCGAAGACCGCGGGCCGGCGCTCTTCTCGCACCTGCGAGCGCTCGATTTTTCCGTCGACCGGCTCGTGGAAAAGTGGTTCCTGAGCATTTTCACAGCGTCAGCCATCCCATTGCCAACGGTACGATTACTTTATGAAAATTCAAGCATTGCATGATCTACTATGTATACTGGGGAAACTGATGAAAAGGAATGTTAATATTGTTTATGGCTCTTGTTTTTTTGGCAGGTGCTGCGCATCTGGGACGCGTTCTTCTCGCAGGGTCTTCGCATTCTCTTTGGGGTGGGCATTGCGCTCTTTCTGCTCGCAGAAGAGAAGCTTTTCCACGCCAAGTCCAGCAGAGAAGTGGAGGAACTGCTGCGCACGACCGAGTCCAGCTGCATCGACGCGAACGCGCTCTTCTCGCTCGTGTTCAAGGATGATCTCGACATCTTATGTGCGTCAATCGATGGGACTCTGTTGTGACTTAGAATTGCTGAATGCTCACTCAGATGTTGCGCTTTCAATGTGGTCCATGTGACAGGGCTCACGGGCGACCAACTTGAAAAACTTCGCGCAACACACCGGCTGCGGATCTTGGACGTCGTTTCTCAAAACGTATGGCGATTTCTTTTTCTTTCTTGAGAGGGGCCTGAACGTGGACTCTGATTTCCATACTTCTGTGTTGTTACTAGGTCGAGCATTTCAATGAGAAGCTGGGCATCCTGACCCAGATCGAAGACATCTGCGCGAGGTGCTCATTGATCGCTCAGCGTCTGCTCGGCAGTAAGACCTCTGATACAGCTTCTCAGAACGACTCTGAGTGTTGGGGTACGCCACCTGATGCCATAGACGACCTCGACGGCGACTCGATGGACAGCTGCTTCCGCATGCTCCTGATGCGCCTCAAGACTTTGGTGGACGGCGCGACAAGCTTGGCCACAGAGTTGGGACTCCGCCAGTCCAAGTGGCTTGCGCTCTCGAGTCAACTGAAATCCTGTCCGCTGGGCAAACTCCCGAGTCTCGATCTCCAGAGTTGGCTCTCGCAGGTGCGCGAGGGGAAGATCTCGGGCGCGGGGTACGACTCGTCGTACTCAACCAATTCCGACCAGTTGGCGTACCTGACAGTCGCCGAGATGGTCGATGCGTCCGACATGTTCTTCGAGAACTCCGAGTCGGCGGTTAGCAGTCGCAGTGACCGTGGCTGGAGCTGCTTGATAAATGCAAGGGAGGATCTCAAGGCTTCGCACTCGTTCCTGTCCGAGGTGTTCATGTACTCACTCGTGTCGACCGTCAAGGCGCTTTGCGCGTCGCGACTGGAATGCCTTGGGGCGTCGTACCGCTTCATGTGGCATGGCGGCTGCTGGATCCAGTCGCCGATCGAGTATCCGATGCAGCAGCAAAAGCAGCAACAGGTGAATGACAATACACGAGACGCGTGCAGATTGCAGCGAAGCAACACGAATGCTACCTTCGAGTCTGCAAACTTGCGTCTGAAGCCCCGCACCCGTGACGACTCGGAGCTCCTGCGCCACACGCTCGTGGAAGATCCGCGGTCGCGTCGCATCATCACTGGCAACAGCAAGAGTAACCATGTGATGAACCGCAGGGGACAATCGGGGGTCGACTTTGTCTTCCAAGAACGCAAAGAGCCTGTGGTGGTGGCACTGCCGCTCTCGCCAGTCTCTGAAGGTTGTCTGGAGCGAGAGAACTTCTTCCCGGGAAACGAGCAGCAGGAGGGCTCAGGTGGTGCGATCATCCTGGATGCATCGGATAACAACGCCTTTGTGTGGTCTGGTGGTAGTGGTGGCCAATTCGGCATGCCTAGCAAGCGGAAGCTGGACAACCTGGCGTTCCAGTACAAGGAGGGCGGTGAGATCTTCCACCTTGCGCACGGCAAGTTCATGGCGTGCTTCAGCAGGTACATCCGACTGGAGAACCGTATCCGCGACTGGACGCTCAAGGAGCGCGCGTTCGTACTCGAGGAGGACCTACAGCAGGAAATGAAGGACATGGAGAGCGAGATCCAGGGCTCGCAGTGGATCGACCAGTTCTAAGACGAAGAAGAGCGTGGACGAAAATGTTGCTGTAACCAGACAAGAGGATAAGTTAATTGAACGAGTTAGTTAGAGGTGCGTGCGGTTGCCTCCCGCTGAGGATGCGTGGACGCCAATCACAGTGTTCATCTCCGATGCGAACGGGGCTTCAATGTTGTCGGGGTTGCGTCGCGTGTGCGGCGATTCGGCAAACGGGTTCCTGTGTTGCAGGCTGTCGCTATCAGCTCCATCCTGCTGTGGTTGTTCCTGCTGTTGCTGGCTGAGCACGTCGATACCGAGCTCCTCCATGATCTCCATGACCGCGAGCCAGACCTCGGACTTGATCATGGCGTACTTGCGCGAGTCGAGCTCCTCCGTGTACGAGTAGACGCGGATCTGGTAAAGCTCCTCCATGGCGACGAAGAAGAAGCGCTCCCATTTTTCGCCGTGGCGCAAATCCGACTGGTTCTCCTCGTGGGACGTGAGTGCCACGTGGAGCGACTGGAGCATGACCTCGAGTTTCGTGATGCACGCGCGCAGCTTGTCGACCGGCGTGGACGTGGCCACGCGCACGTGGATGTCAATGTCCTGCTTGGGCCGCTGCGTGAAGTTGACCATGGGCTTGTACAGAAAGAAGCTGTTAGGCACGTAGAGCTTCGTGCCGTCCATGCTCACGACCGTCGTGTAGCGCAGTGACACGCGGTGCACAAAGCCCTTGGCGTCGCCCACTTGGATGAAATCGTCGATCTTGAACTGCGAGTTGAACGCCAGGAAGAGCCCGCCGACCACGTTGTGGAACTGAACCATTTTTTTAACAATAGAGAGGTGAGACAACGAACTCACCAGCAGTAGCAACATGGTGAGATTGTACCGAAGGCACAAAGCCGAGCGCGATGGCGAGTCCGATCACCGCGAGGATCGAGTACTTGAGCGTCTGGCTGCTGCCGAGCACCGACGAGTAGATAATGAGCGCGATGATAAGTAGCACGGTCAGGCGCAGGATCTAGTCACGAGCCAATAGATACAAGGTTAGCCAATGAGTAGGTATGCATATAGAGAGAGCTGGTTGAGCGTGTGTGCTGTGATGCGCACCTTGACCGACTCGGAGATGACCATTTTCTTGGAGAAATCGCCGCTCGCGCCCACGAATCGCCGGACCGCGAGCTATAATTCACATGTATAGAGTCAATAGAAGCATCATGGTACATTATGGTGGTGAGCTGCTGGAATATGTCAGCGTATTGAAGGACAGAATGACATTTAACGCACACTCTCGACGACGTTGAAGAGCGAGTAGAGCCAGACGATGAAGAACGCGCCCCAGATGTACATGGGCAGGTGGCAGAAGAACGGGTTAAGCTTCGAGATTTTAAGCGCGAGGATCACGAGCGACGCCGAGATGAGGTACGCCGACGAGCCCATGCACGACTTGCGGAAGTCCTCCGCGGTTCTATTGCCATAACATATACATACGTAAGCCACACAGTATTCACCAGCAAGCAACAATGCAGACAGAGATATAATAGACAAGATACATACTGTCGGATGAACGGCAGCTTGGTGAGCACGAAGATCACGAGGCGCACGAGCACGCGCGGCAGGAACGTGGCGAAGAACACGAGCACGGCCGCGCCAGAGAGCGCGATGGCGTTCGTCTCGCGCCACCATTCGGACACGCAGGACGCCGGAATGCACCCACCGGAGTCGCATGAGCTCGCCTTTGTTGTCGCCGCCGCAACTGCGGCTGGGAGGCAGGCGCAGGGCAGCAGGAGAAGCAGCGGCGTCGCTGTTCGGGTCGTCGCCATGGTTCGCTTTTGTCTGTGTGGGCTGTTGTCACAGTAAAGGCAATACCTCATAAGTGACACTTCAAATATGGGATTTTGGTCCAAAATCCCATTTCCCCCATATTCTATTCTTATTTTGTCCCATATTAGACCATAAATCCGTATAATTGACAGCAAAAGAAGTCTGAAGAGTATTTACCATTTTGTATCAAAGTGTATATAATGTATATGCGGTAGTTCATGCACATTGAAGCTAAATTAACGTTATGAATACAGTGTCAATGTGTAAGAGTGTGAAGAGATATGCCTCTCACACTATCATCTCTTCGGCACAACTCTGCTTGTTATTTATGGTATATTTGCGCCGAGGATCTCGTATGGGTATTTGCCTCACCTTCATTTTTAGGAACGCATTCACTGTGGGGCAGTTGGCGCGAGATGCAATACTTTGCCAGCCACACCACCGACGTAAACCAAAACTTTTATTTTGCATTACCTTAGCATGGGGATCCCATAAGTAACAAGCGCAATCAAGCAAGAAAAGCAGAGCGACACAAAAGGCCGCAACCCATCAATTGATTGATATAGTCGCTAAACTATTTTACTATTAAAGTAGTACCGACTGTGCGGCTAATTAATACAAGTCACAAGATATTCTGTTCAATGGGCCGGCACAACTCTATACATGTGTTTAGTATGTGCGGAGTAAGAATGCAAATAAGTTACTGTGCACGTTTATCAGAGGATCTCAGCAGTTTAGTGATGTTGTGGATGTCGCTCTTCATGCCAAATAATATTATCATTCAAGCGAACGTCTTTGTAATATGTTATGTTTATCTTGACTTTGGTACAGGTCCCAGGCATTCCATTTTTCATTTCTAAAAAGTCCCATATTTGCCTTGAACATGGAATTCATGGGAAGTCCCATGTTTAAAGTGGCCTGCTCATAAGTTACAAATTTTGACACATGTACTATTTTCGACATGTATGTCTCAAACGGTGAGTAACGGACCCGGGCGTTGAACCCAAGACGCCCGTGGCACTACAGGTGCTAGGCCGAGTGGTGCAGGATCCCCATCTGGTGCTTGAGCAAGTAGTAAACTGCGACCCGCGAGACGCCAAACTTCTTGGCCAGGTGCGCTTGCTTCTCGCCCGCGCGCACGCGGCACACGACCCCGCTCCTTCAGGTACTTCTTCTTGACGCGTATGTGTTTTTTGTGTGTTTCTAAGGTCGTTTTGAAAAGTTCAATTGGTTACAGCAACTGCTGCGGCAGACTATACTGGTTATTGTATGTCTTCGTCCCTTTTTCCATACCAAATGCTCGGGGGACCTCTAGTATAATAAAACCAACATAGTCGTCCACAACGTTGCCCCACGAAGAAAGAACAACATTGAAGGTTGAACGAAAACTACATGTTTTAAATGTAGTTTTCGCCCAAGCTTCAACAACGTTTAAAAAAAGCAGAAAAGTTTGCACCAGGCGCTCGCGAGAATGCAAGCGCCATGCATCATGCCATTTCCAGAGAGCAGCTGCAGCGAACAAGCACGCTACAAGCACGCCCGCCCGCCGCGGCACTCAAAGTGGCAGGGCTCCAAGCAGTAAGCGCGCACGCGAAAAGCCGGGTCCGCCACGAAACCATGCTGCACGGACAGTCCAGTTCAGATCTCCCTCCAACAGCCGTGCCGCAGTGTTTGCATAAACGACTAGCGAAACGAGAAATACATTCTGCTCGCGCACGCTGTTGTGAATATCTGAAGGTGGGAATGTTTTTTTCACATCTATTTATTGGTGTTTTGTGTTGTAGTTGGTGCAACGCAAAATTCAACGACATTCTTGTCTTAGATGAACAAGTTCCTACACGTCTCTCTCACTCATAAATAAAAAAAGCTAAGAAGAGTATCCTATTCTCTCTATGGACGGCAAGTGTGCCACATCCAGTTCCAGTCAGCGACCTCCTGGTCGTGGCGGCGCGCTTCGTGCTCGCTGTAGCTGCGGCAGTTCACGTCTACGGTCTCGTTGTTGTTGTGGAGTCCGTTCTGGCTTCTATTCATGGAGCCATAAATCCGGATGTTGTTGTCAACGATACACATCTGTTCAAACATAAAAATAGATATGGGTACAAAATTAATCACTTCAACTTCAACTTCAGTATCATTCAGTCAGTTATCATACCTTGTAGTGATCCATCGAGCGGGTCGTGGTAACTTGCACCTCGATTCGTTCCTATACAAGCACAAGCGAGTTTTGTTATGAGAGTTTATTATGCAAGCAAAATATCAACTCTTACTAATCTGCTCAAAGCAGGAATTCGCGTGTACGCGCCAGCCCCAGCTTGAGTGCCGTCCGCAAGGATACGAATGTTTACTTTGAGCCTCAAGCGGTTGATTAAGTCGAGCATCTGAAACAAAAAAATAAAATACAACATACAACATACAATATAAAACTTACCTCTTCACTGGTCCAGATGTACATCGAGATGTTGAGCGTGTCAATAGCGCTGCCGATCAGCGCCATCATGGTGCGCAGCGCAGACGCTCGCAGATGGAGAATGAAGCTGAGCTATATCCCCTGGCCGGTCGGGACCGTTCGGGTCAGGGCCCGCTCAATCGTCGCAACGCTGGCGACGATCCCGGTGTCCGCTTCAAGCGCATCCTTGACTTCGATCACAGTGAGCCGCGCCGAGCTCGCCAGGCAAATTGCTCGAACGGCGAGCTCCGTGACGCGCGAAAGCGACCTTGGATGGCCGATATCACGGGGGGGGGGGGGGCCA